>JAXCGZ010021322.1:0-12500 GCA_037179515.1 Halocaridina rubra | reverse complement strand
AATTTCTTGTTGCTCGCATAAATACTGGGTCAGAGAGCATTATAATAACTGTTGTATACAACCCACCAAGGAACCAAAATAGGCTTGAAATTTATGAGGAAAGTCATATAGGTACGATTGAAGTCATAAACTCAGTTGTTAACATGGCGCGGGAGAAAAAATGTAGGATTTTGATTATGGGAGACTTTAATCATAAAGAGATAGATTGGATAAATCTTGACCCACACAGTGGTGAGGACTCCTTTGGGGCAAGATTCCTAGATTGCGTACAAGGGAATTTCCTACACCAACATGTAATGGAACCAACAAGAGCCAGGGGTGGGGATGAGCCATCACTACTTGATCTGGTGTTCACAGATAATGTGTTGGATATTGAAAATATTGAGTATGAACCACCAATTGGAAAGAGTGACCACTGTGTGTTGTTGATGGAGTATATCATTGAAGACATTCTTCCTGAGAGTAGAGGCACTGAGGACATGAGGAGGAACTATCAGAAAGGAGATTACATCAAAATGAATGAGCTTTTTGCAGTTATTGACTGGAGAACCTTATTTTACAACAAATCTGTACAAGAAATGTATGACATCTTTTGTGAGAAATATGGGAAGATTGTAGATTGCTGCATACCTGTCACCAAAGTAGGTGTAATTCATGCCAGAGAGAAATGGTTCGATAATGGGTGTAAAAGAGCTAAGGAGTGGAGAGACAAATGCTGGAAAAGGTATAGGAGGAGAAAAAACATAAATGCCTGGCAAACCTACAAAAGAGCAAGAAATGACTACCTAAGTAAAAGGAGAGAGGCAGAGAAAGATTATGAGAGGGACATCACCAGGAAGGCGAAAGAAAATCCCAAGCTTTTCCACAGCTTTATCAGAGGAAAACTGAAGGTAAAAGAACAGGTTTTAAGGCTAAAGAGAGCGGATGGAAGCATCACTGAGACGGACGAAGAGATCTGCAAAGAATTGAACAAGGAGTTTCAGTCAGTATTTACAGTAGAAAATACCCCACCCCCTCAGATTGCAGTGATAGAAGCTCAAGGGCCGGTATTAGAGAACATCAACCTTACAGCCACAGAGGTATGCAAAGCGCTGATGGATTTAGATGTTCATAAAGCTACAGGTCCTGATGACAAATCCCCTCATGTGCTTAAAAAATGCGCAAGCACAATATCAGTGGCACTAAGTATCATATTTAAGGAGTCATTGGAGTCGGGGGAGATTCCAAGATGCTGGAAACAAGCAAATGTGATACCTATCTTCAAAAAGGGAAGGAGGGATACGGCTCTGAACTATAGACCAGTTTCCTTGACCAGCATAGTTTGCAAAGTTATGGAGAAACTACTAAGGAAACATATCTCTCTTCACTTGGAATCCTTCAACTTTTTGTCAGTGAGGCAACATGGCTTCAGAGAAGGAAGATCAACAGTAACAAACTTATTAGAATTTTATGATGAGATAAGCCAAATCTTACAGGAAAGAGAGGGCTGGGCAGATTGCATATTCCTAGACTTCCAGAAAGCGTTTGACACTGTTCCACATGGGAGACTTATTAGGAAGCTGCAATCAATGGCTAGAATAGGTGGAAATGTCTTGGAATGGATAAAAACTTACTTAGAAGGAAGGGAACAGAGGGTTAGAGTAAGACACTCAGTGTCTGAATGGAGAAGAGTTAGTAGTGGAGTTCCACAGGGTTCAGTTTTAGGGCCACTTTTGTTCCTTGTATATGTAAATGACCTACCAGAGTCTGTAAATTCATTCATGAATATGTTTGCAGATGATGCAAAGATTGTGAAGAAAGTAAAAAACGAGAACAATGGTAGAGAACTTCAGGAGGATCTAAATAATCTGCATGAGTGGTCAGAAAAGTGGCTAATGAAATTCAATACCTCAAAATGTAAGGTAATGAGAATGGGTACAAGTGCAAGAAGGCCCAAGCTTGACTACTCGGTGGCTGGAGTACAACTTCAGGAGACAGAAAATGAGAGAGATCTAGGAGTAAACATATTGGCAGATTTGTCTCCAGAAATACATATAAATGGCGTAGTAAGGGCAGCATATGCATTCTTATCAAATGTAAGGGTAGCCTTCAGGCACATGGACAAGGAAATGTTCAGAAATATTTATGTAACCTATGTGAGGCCAAAACTCGAATATGCAGCCCCCTTTTGGAATCCGCACTTGAAAAAGCACATAGCTAAGCTTGAAAAAGTTCAAAGACATGCCACGAAACTGGTGCCAGAAATACGCAATCTCGGTTATGATGAGAGGCTGAGGGAATTAGACTTGCCATCACTCGAAGCTAGAAGAGTAAGGGGGGATATGGTGACAGTCTTTAAATTCCTTCATGGTTATGATAGAGTGGATAGGGATCGATATTTCGATATGGCTGGCTCTAGAACTAGAGGTCATAGTTTGAAGCTTCGGAAGAAAACTTGTTTGCAGGATGTAAGGAAATACTTTTTCAGTGTAAGAGTAGTTGATAATTGGAATTCGCTAAGCGAGGAGGTAGTTAATGCTACCTCAATCCATAGTTTTAAGGACAGGTATGATAAGTATCACTAAGTCTAAAAATGGAACCGATCAGGAGACGGGAAGATACGAGCTTTGGGCTCTTTCCCGCAAACACAATTAGGTAATCACAATTAGGTAATCACACACACACACACACACACTCAAGAGACAGAAAATGAGAGAGATCTAGGAGTAAACATACTGGCAGATTTGTCTCCAGAAATACATATAAATGGCGTAGTAAGGGCACCATATGCATTCTTATCAAATGTAAGGGTAGCCTTCAGGCACATGGACAAGGAAATGTTCAGAAATATTTATGTAACCTATGTGAGGCCAAAACTCGAATATGCAGCCCCCTTTTGGAATCCGCACTTGAAAAAGCACATAGCTAAGCTTGAAAAAGTTCAAAGACATGCCACGAAACTGGTGCCAGAAATACGCAATCTCGGTTATGATGAGAGGCTGAGGGAATTAGACTTGCCATCACTCGAAGCTAGAAGAGTAAGGGGGGATATGGTGACAGTCTTTAAATTCCTTCATGGTTATGATAGAGTGGATAGGGATCGATATTTCGATATGGCTGGCTCTAGAACTAGAGGTCATAGTTTGAAGCTTCGGAAGAAAACTTGTTTGCAGGATGTAAGGAAATACTTTTTCAGTGTAAGAGTAGTTGATAATTGGAATTCGCTAAGCGAGGAGGTAGTTAATGCTACCTCAATCCATAGTTTTAAGGACAGGTATGATAAGTATCACTAAGTCTAAAAATGGAACCGATCAGGAGACGGGAAGATACGAGCTTTGGGCTCTTTCCCGTAAACACAATTAGGTAATCACAATTAGGTAATCACACACACACATATATAAGCTATAAGGTTGGATTCCTTTTAACCTTCTGTGGTGTGTAGTTAGTAGCGCCTTGACTTAGTAATTATAAGTCCTAGGTTCAAGTCCCGGTCGGGGTAAAAAAAATTATTCAGGTTTTCGCATAAGTAATGTGCTTATTTGGTTAATATATATATATATATATATATATATATATATATATATATATATATATATATATATATATATATATATATATAGAGAGAGAGAGAGAGAGAGAGAGAGAGAGAGAGAGAGAGAGAGAGAGAGAGAGAGAGAGAGAGAGAGAG
Organism: Halocaridina rubra; assembly: GCA_037179515.1. Classification (NCBI taxonomy): domain Eukaryota; kingdom Metazoa; phylum Arthropoda; class Malacostraca; order Decapoda; family Atyidae; genus Halocaridina; species Halocaridina rubra. The sequence goes on along the minus strand of JAXCGZ010021322.1, from coordinate 8,833 downwards.
AGAGAGAGAGCCACTGGTCTGCATAATGTGGGTACAATACATATATGTGCATTACAACTCATGTTTTAGTAAGGCTTGTTCATTAACACATAGTACACACATATACGCTTGCATTTACAAGTGACATAATCCCTCTTGCAAACAGTATGGCCAAGTCAATAAACACTCCGTTACAAAAAAGAGCTAGTGACCCCATCCCTCACATTCTGCTATCTTGGGGATTAAGAGAAACACACATACACACACACACACACAATCCATAGTTTTAAGGACAAGTATGATAATTATCACAAAATACAAAATGGAACCGATCAGGAGACGGGAAGATACGAGCTTTGGGCTCTTTCCCGTAAACACAATTAGGTAATTATACACATACACACACACACACACACACACACACACACATACACACACACACACACATACACACACACACACACACACACACACACAAAACTCGAATATGCAGCCCCCTTTTGGAATCCGCACTTGAAAAAGCACATAGCTAAGCTTGAAAAAGTTCAAAGACATGCCACGAAACTGGTGCCAGAAATACGCAATCTCGGTTATGATGAGAGGCTGAGGGAATTAGACTTGCCATCACTCGAAGCTAGAAGAGTAAGGGGGGATATGGTGACAGTCTTTAAATTCCTTCATGGTTATGATAGAGTGGATAGGGATCGATATATCGATATGGCTGGCTCTAGAACTAGAGGTCATAGTTTGAAGCTTCGTAAGAAAACTTGTTTGCAGGATGTAAGGAAATACTTTTTCAGTGTAAGAGTAGTTGATAAATGGAATTGGATAAGCGAGGAGGTAGTTAATGCTATCTCAATCCATAGTTTTAAGGACAGGTACGATAAGTATCACTAAGTCTAAAAATGGAACCGATGAGGAGACGGGAAGATACGAGCTTTGGGCTCTTTCCCGTAAACACAATTAGGTAATCACAATTAGGTAATCACACAGTGTATGCATGACACGATTCCTCTGCCTTTGGTTACAACAGCAGTACTTAGGAATAATTTGGCTCATACAGTTGAGACTAATAACAAGAATTGGGCATAAAGGGCTTGTAAGTGCATTATTATTATTATTATTATTATTATTATTATTATTATTATTATTATTATTATTATTATTATTATTATTATTGTTATTATTATTATTGTTGTATTTTGTGTGTGCCTTAATCGGAGTGCGAAATTCCTACGATTAATCACTATTTCATTTACTTGATATATTTAAGATTTTAAAATTTTATATTTTGAAGAAATTCAAACGGAAGAAAATAAAGCCTTATGGTCTCTTAGTGGATATTACGTCAAGCTTCCACCTCGGAATCCCCAATTTCAACTCCTTCAATTAGCGTATAGCATCCCTTCTCTAAGGCCACTTTGAGACTGAGAGGTAGAAGGTATCGATATCCACTCTCAAGCCTTAGTGAGAACAGGTTGAGATCTGTGAGATCAGTAGTGGAGCAGTATCTATATGAGCCCGAGCCCCAATAATGGCAAAAACGCCCTTTGTTCATTGTGCGAAAAAATAGTGAATCGGGATCAAAGGTTAGTTTTGAAAGTACTGGACCTGAAATGGCTGATGTGCAATAGAGTGTAACGAGAGAGAGAGAGAGAGAGAGAGAGAGAGAGAGAGAGAGAGAGAGAGAGAGAGAGAGAGAGAGAGAGAGAGAGAGAGAGAGAGAGAGAGAGAGAGAATGTGAATAGTGAAAAACACTTGGGAACTAGGACTCAGATATTTGATAGAATAGAAAAAACCTTTCAAATAATAGATAGAAAGGTAGACATGATATTGAGATTAACTTCCAACGAAGCCTTAAGTTAATTGGAGCATCATTAACAAATGAAAGTTAGTCGTGATTTCTTGTGCACAATTTCATCTCTTGTGCCTCTTCTAACTACTTTCCCCCTTTCTTCGGTCTTTTATTATAGCTTTTTTTTCTGTTGATGGGCGTGGCGAATTTCCCTTCTTCCTTGTTGCTTATCAGAAAAGAGAGAGAGAGAGAGGAGAGAGAGAGAGAGAGAGAGAGAGAGAGAGAGAGAGAGAGAGAGAGAGAGAGAGAGAGAGAGAGAGGAAGGAAATTACGAAAAGTATGAAAAAATGAAACTGAGTGAGTGAGAGAGAAAGAGAGACCTGTCTGCCTTTGGGCTCTGGAAATTAAAATCTAATTCCATGCAGTCAAGGGAAAGTTAATGAACGTTTTACTTATTCAAAGCTGATGGGATATGTAGGAGCGCAGTGGTTATAGTGCTCGATTCGGAAAGTGACAAGTCCGCGTTCGAGCCCATCATGGGGTGTTAGGACGGGCATCCAGTCATATTTCCCCACCTCCAACCTGTCTGTGTACGCCCTATTCGAAATGGAATTAAAAGTGGTGCATAAAACGACAAACATCAACATCCCATTTTGAACTGATCATTTTGTGTGTTTTTACCTTTCCTTTGGGTGTTTGTGTGTGTGTGTGTGTGTTTTGTTTTGTTTTTTACAACCCCTCCTTAAATTTTCCTTATGTGTGCTTCTAGTTTGCCCCCTCTCGGTTTATAAGCTACGCGGTCAGCTGTCTCTGATTCAAAAGATGTTTCCATATATTCTTAACTCTACCTTTCAATTTCACATGTTGAGGTCTAAATTTGAGTTATTATTATTATTATTATTATTATTATTATTATTATTATTATTATTATTATTATTATTATTATTATTAGTATTCATGTTACTATTATTATTATTGTAATTATTATTATTATTATTATTTTTATTATTATTATTATTATTATTATTATTATTATTATTATTATTATTATTTGAAGATTTTATTTACTGTTTGCACTTTCGTGTCTATAATTTACATAGAAAATAGAATTTATTTTTCTTACAACCGTCTTGTTATATAGCATTGGGTCGTAAGGTTCAAATTCCGGGAAAGATTTTATGCCCAGGTCAACTTTATGGATCTGTCGAACCTCTAATTCGCTATGCTGATGAAGTAGGTGATTTGGTGAGAGAGAGAGAGAGAGAGAGAGAGAGAGAGAGAGAGAGAGAGAGCTGCACAGTTTTGTGTCTCATTTAGTCCCCATGACTGGGGGTGGACACAGAGGTGCTGGAGATGGGTGATATGGACTGGATGCCCTTCCTAACATTTCGCAGTGGGCTCTAGCTCGTGTCAGTTGCCTCCTGATTCGTGCGCTACCACTGATCAACCGTGGCCCGTATTTAGATAGGAGACTTTTTTTTTTTTTTAAGAATTTAAGTGTCATTATTTAGTAATGTAGGTAATAAAGATGGTTTTGTGTGTGTGTGTAATATATATATATATATATATATATATATATATATATATATATATATATATATATATATATATATATTATATGTGTGTATGTATGTATGTATGTATGTAAGTATGTATGTATGTATGTAATTACCTATTTTCCCGTCTCCTGATTGGTTCCATTATGTACTTAGTGATAATTATCATAATTGTCCTAAAAACCATGGATTGACTTAACATTAATTACCTCCTCGCTTAGAGAATTTCAATTATCAACTACTCTTACACTAAAAAAGTACTTCCTTACATCCTGTAAAGAAGTTTTCTTACGAATCTTCAAACTATAACCTCTAGTTCTAGTGCCAGCCATATCAAAATATCGTCCCTATCCACTCTGTCATGACCATGAAGGAATTTAAAGCCCGTCACCATATAAGAACATAAGAATAGAGGACACTGCAACATGCCTACTGGCACACACGAGGCAGCTCCATTTTTGAATTGTATTTTCAGCATGTCTAACCTATTCTATCCTACTCTACTTATTTATTCTGTTTTTCTTTTTATGACTTTTCTAAAAAGCACTAACCTATTCATACCCACCCTACCTCTGTCATATGTCTATCTAATCTACATTTGAAGGTGTCTAAGGTATTGGCATTTACTATCATACTAGGAAGCTTGTTCCATGCATCAGCTACTCTATTACCAAACCAATTTTTACCAATTTCCCTTCTGAACCTAAATTTATCAAGCTTAAATCCATTATTACGAGTTCTGGTTTGATCATGAATTTTTAAAACTTTATTAATATCTCCCTTGTTAATCCCTTTAAACCATTTATACACTTCAATCATATCCCCCCTAACTCTTCGCCTCTCTAGAGAATGTAGATTAAGTTTTTTTAATCTGTCCTCATATGGTAGATTTCTGATATTGTGTATCATCTTGGTCATTCTTCGTTGCACTCTCTCCAAGGATTCAATTTCCATTCTATAATAGGGTGACCAGAATTGCACAGCATAATCTAAATGGGGCCTAACTAATGCAAGATAGAGCTGCAAAATAACTTTTTCCGTCCTATTGCTGACGCTTCTTGAGATAAATCCTAAAATTCTGTTTGCTTTATTTCTGACTGCTGTGCATTGCTCTCTTGGCTTAAGACTACTACTCACAAGAACTCCCAAATCCCTTTCACACTGAGAACTCATGATTTCATGGTTATTTAGCTTATAACTAGTATTGTCTTTTATAGTACCCATTTTAACTACTTTACATTTTTCAACATTAAATTCCATTTGCCATTTGTCCGACCATTCAGATAATCTATTTAGATCTTCCTGTAAAGCATGAATGTCTTCTTTTCCATTTATAGTTCTACCTATTTTAGTGTCGTCTGCGAATTTACTTAGGTTACTACTGATATCCGAATCCAGATCATTTAGATATACGATGAATAATAGAGGACCCAGTACAGAGCCTTGTGGTACCCCGCTTGTAACCGAGCCCCACTCTGATTTCTCTCCATTTATGCAAACCCTCTGTTTTCTGTCTTTTAACCATTGTTTGATCCATCTGAGCACAGCTCCTCCTATACCATGAGCTTCCAGCTTTTTAACTAATCTTTTGTGAGGAACTCTATCAAAAGCTTTGCTAAAATCTAGATATATTGTATCATATTCTTTGCCACAATCTACTGCCTCGTAAACTTCTGAATAAAAAGACAGTAAGTTTGTAAGGCACGAAAAACCCTTAAGAAACCCGTGTTGTGAAAGTTTAATCAGTCTGTGTAATTCTAGATGTGCCCTTATTTTATTTGCAATTATGGATTCTAGAATCTTACCCACTGTTGACGTTAAACTAACCGGCCTATAATTATTCTTTTTAACACGTTCTCCTTTTTTAAATATTGGTACCACATCTGCCAATTTCCACTCCATGGGTACCGATCCTAATTTTATTGAATTATTAAATAATGCAGTTAGAGGACAACTAAGCTCTTCCTTGCATTCCTTTAATATTCTAGCATATATTCCATCAGGTCCCGGAGATTTATGAGCCTTTAATTTATCTATTTCTTTTGTTACCTCCTCTCTCGTAATATTTATTGAACTAAGTATATTATCGGGACTGTCTCTGTAAATGGATACTACTTCCGGAATATTTTCCAAGTTTTCATTTGTCAATACAGATAAGAAATAATCATTTAAACATGTACACATCACTTTATCGTCATCTGTGATATGGCCATTGGCTACTTCAATTGGTCCTACTTTTTCCTTAAATTTTGTTTGATAATGTTGATAAAACCCTTTAGGATTTTCTTTAGCTTCTCCTGCTATTCGAACTTCGTATTTTCTTTTCGATTCTCTAACTATCTTTTTAACTCATTTTTATAGCTTTTTTATAGCTTCGAGTGATGGTAAGTCTAATTCCCTCAGCCTCTTATCATGCCTGAGATTGCGTACTTCTGGCACGAGTTTCGTAGCATGTCTGAAAAATTTCCAGCTTAACTTCGTGCTTTTTTAAGTGTGGATTCCAAAAGGGGGCTGCATATTCATGCTTTGGTGTGTGTGTGAGTGTGTGTGTGTGTGTGTGTGTGTGTGTGTGTGTGTGTGTGTGTGTGTGTGTGTGTGTGTGTGTGAGAGAGAGAGAGAGAGAGAACATTTAACTAAGGCAATGAATTAATGGATATAAAAGTTCTATATTGCATACATAAGCAGTATAATTGTACGAATAATAGAAAAAAATATAAAAAAAATAACGAAATAATGACTTAGTAATTGCATTTCATTTATATGAAAATTTGCACCACAATTGCTAGAAAATATTACTATGCATTTTAATTGCTTAATTTGCATAATGTTTAGCTTACAGGCTTGTCAAACCACTGCATGGAAAGTTAGCTCTCTCTCTCTCTCTCTCTCTCTCTCTCTCTCTCTCTCTCTCTCTCTCTCTCTCTCTCTCAAATCTTAATTGAAGGAGAAATTAATGATTTAGAAAATATTATTCGTAGAGCAGAAGAAATTTTGTATATGGCTAAACGTTATTTTCTAAAAAATGGTCAGTTACTTAATGAAACTAAAACCCAATCTATTCTTATCGGATCCAGACAATTATTATCAGAAGTTGATGACAATCTTCATATAAATTTTAACGGTAATATCATTAAGCCAATGAACTCGGTAAAGAACCTAGGTGTCTATTTTGACCGTTACATGAATTTTGAAATGCATATAGATGAAATTTATAAAAAAGTAATGGGTACTCTAATATATCTAAATAGGGTAAAAGACTCATTTGAAACATCAACTCGTATAATAATTGTCCAGTCCTTAGCTATGAGTTTAATTAATTACTGTCTCAAAGTTTGGGGATGTACAAATAAGACTTAATTACAAAGAATACAAAAGTTACAAAACTTTGCAGCACGAGTGGCTGTTGGCAATGTAAGAAAATACGAGCACATCTCTCCTGTTTTAAAAGATCTAGAATGGATAAAGATTAGAGATAAATATGTTTTTGATATATGTACCTTTGTTTTTAATATACTAACAAACAATCTTCCTGATTGCTTGTATAATTTTTCTACAGTAAGCTCAGTTACTGGGTTAACTACCCGTCAAGGGGAAGATTTATTAGTACGAAGGTCTAAAACTGATATTGGCTCAAGAGATATAAACATTCGTGGACCTCATTTATATAATCAGCTTCCCAGAGAACTAAAAAATGCTGGTTCAGTGTATACTTTTAAATATAATCTTAATAAGTTACTCTTAAAGGAATATTTTACTTGTAATTTTTAATGGTACACTCATCTTTATGATTTGTTTGTTTTAGTATGTCTATATCGTACACCACAGATGTCTATCTGGAATATATATGTATCTTATTTGAATACCCAATGTACTTTGGAAATAAAGGTTTATTATTATTATTATTATTATTACTCTCTCTCTCTCTCTCTCTCTCTCTCTCTCTCTCTCTCTCTCTCTCTCTCTCTCTCTCTCTCTCTCTCTCTCTCTCTCTCTCTCTCTCTCTCTCTCTCTCTCTCTCTCTCTCGTAGCACTGGTAGTTGACAAAGACTTTAAATTCCTGTAAAGCATTTAATATATAGCATAGAAAAAAAACTCACCCTAAAAGTCCCGTGTTCATTCCCAGGAGGCCTTGTGCAGCTTGATATTAGACAAAGACGGTAGTGGCGTCCGTTGTTTGATACCTGTTAACTCAGCATGCTCAGTTATCACACCAGTAAATATGCTGTATTTGTAGTGGAGTAGAATCTTTACGAACTCGAAGAATATGTTTTTTTCTCCGCAGCCTTTTATAACGGCTTCTTCATTTGCAGTTTTTCCTATGTTTATAAGGGATTGCAGTTTTTCATTTCTTTCATGGAGGATAGTATTTGCTTTCAGCTCAAAAAAATTTACTATTGGATACCCTTACTGACACCAATTATCTCCATTAATTTATGCTTTCATCCTTGCACAAAGGTGTGTTGGGTTGTTCCCCTGGCTTCTGTGTTCCATAAAAGAGGTTTTGATGATGCTGATCCAGTTAACCGTCACGAACTCCATTTTCTATCAAGGGCTAGGACGGTTACTTCTTGCAAAGGATTTTGGTTTGGGTAAATGTGATCGTTACGGTGAGTGAATGCCCTTTCTGACCTCAGACCGTGGCGGGTCTCGAACCGACGTCCTGACGAATCAAAGTCACGTGAGTTACCACCCGGTCATGGTGGCCACAGAGGATCTAATGATTCTAAAATAACTCAAACGTGGATGGCATACTGAGTCACCATGAAGGTCCTGGTAGTTGTATTTACACTATTATTTAGAGAGAGTCTGAGAACTCTGAACGTAATTACTAAGGCGGGAACAGGAATACTCTGCTTCTTAGCAAAGAGATTTTGGTATTACTGTTGCGTGTAGTCCACTAGATTATCTATAGTCTGTTGCACCTTAGCCTAAGCTAATCTAACCTAATCTATCGTTTCATCTCTGTTTACGAGGTGCTTATTAATAAGTAATGAAGTAGGGTGCATTTCATTATACTGTGCTTTTATTCTTGTACTTTGACTTTTTTCTGTCTGTCGTTTTCCTTTTTGCGATATTACCTCATCTCTGCCTTGTCCTTAACCTTTTTCTCTTCCTTCGTCTTGGTGTTTTCTTGTGCCCTGGCCTTTATTGATTTGGGCAGCTTATGTCTGTCCCGGTGTCACTAAAAAAAAAAAATAATGGTTAATGTAATACCAACAAAGTTACTGGTAATGGCAGCTCTTTTATGTCTCACTATTATTTTTTCTCTTTCTCTAAATGCAGTCTTTTATCCTTATAACCGTATCTTTTATGGGAAAAAATATTAGTCCCCATTCGAATGGAGTGGATATAAACATGTTAAAGCTGAGGGATTAAGTCTGGATACCTTTCCTAACGCCCCCTGTGGGTTAGATCCCACGTTACTTGCTTCCTGCCTCGCGCTCTCTACCACTGTGGTACCACAGCATACTGTTGACATATATCATTTGCAGATGACACAAGC
>JAXCGZ010021321.1:52500-56194 GCA_037179515.1 Halocaridina rubra | reverse complement strand
CCAGACTAAAGGGAGATAAAGAAGATAATGACAGAAGATCAGGGGATGGGGCCTCATTAAGATTGTTATACACAAATGGCTGATGGATTAGCTGGTAAGGCAGTAGAATTAAAAGATAGGATCCACAACAGTAACGCAGATATAGTAGCAATTACAGAGACTAAGTTGAGTGAGGACATAAACAGTGTCACAGTTTTTCCTAAGGGCTTCAGAATACTAAGGGTCGAAAGATCTGAGAGGACTGGTGGAGGGATAGCACTGCTCATAAGTGAGAGGATTCAAGTTGAAGAAATAAACTTGGCTATAGAAAGTGAGTTCAGGGAATTTCTTGTTGCTCGCATAAATACTGGGTCAGAGAGCATTATAATAACTGTTGTATACAACCCACTAAGGGACCAAAATAGGCTTGAAATTCATGAGGAAAGTCATATAGGTACTATTGAAGTCATAAACTCAGTTGTTAACATGGCACGGGAGAAAAAATGTAGGATTTTGATTATGGGAGACTTTAATCATAAAGAGATAGATTGGATAAATCTTGACCCACACAGTGGTGAGGACTCATTTGGGGCAAGATTCCTAGATTGCGTACAAGGGAATTTCCTACACCAACATGTAATGGAACCAACAAGAGCCAGGGGTGGGGATGAGCCATCACTACTTGATCTAGTGTTCACAGATAATGTGTTGGATATTGAAAATATTGAGTATGAACCACAAATTGGAAAGAGTGGCCACTGTGTGTTGTTGATGGAGTATATCATTGAAGACATTCTTCCTGAGAGTAGAGGCACTGAGGACATGAGGAGGAACTATCCGAAAGGAGATTACATCAAAATGAATGAGCTTTTTGCAGTTATTGACTGGAGAACCTTATTTTACAACAAATCTGTACAAGAAATGTATGACATCTTTTGTGAGAAATATGGGAAGATAGTAGATTGCTGCATACCTGTCACCAAAGTAGGTGTAATTCATGCCAGAGAGAAATGGTTCGATAATGGGTGTAAAAGAGCTAAGGAGTGGAGAGACAAATGCTGGAAAAGGTATAGGAGGAGAAAAAACATAAATGCCTGGCAAACCTACAAAAGAGCAAGAAATGACTACCTAAGTAAAAGGAGAGAGGCAGAGAGAGATTATGAGAGGGACATCACCAGGAAGGCTAAAGAAAATCCCAAGCTTTTCCACAGCTTTATCAGAGGAAAACTGAAGGTAAAAGAACAGGTTTTAAGGCTAAAGAGAGCGGATGGAAGCATCACTGAGACGGACGAAGAGATCTGCAAAGAATTGAACAAGGAGTTTCAGTCAGTATTTACAGTAGAAAATACCCCACCCCCTCAGATTGCAGTGATAGAAGCTCAAGGGCCGGTATTAGAGAACATCAACCTTACAGCCACAGAGGTATGCAAAGCGCTGATGGATTTAGATGTTCATAAAGCTACAGGTCCTGATGACATATCCCCTCATGTGCTTAAAAAATGCGCAAACACAATATCAGTGGCACTAAGTATCATATTTAAGGAGTCACTAGAATTGGGGGAGATTCCAAGATGCTGGAAACAAGCATATGTGATACCTATCTTCAAAAAGGGAAGGAGGGATACGGCTCTGAACTATAGACCAGTTTCCTTGACCAGCATAGTTTGCAAACTTATGGAGAAACTACTAAGGAAACATATCTCTCTTCACTTGGAATCCTTCAACTTTTTGTCAGTGAGGCAACATGGCTTCAGAGAAGAATTTTATGATGAGGTAAGCCAAATCTTACAGGAAAGAGAGGGCTGGGCAGATTGCATATTCCTAGACTTCCAGAAAGCGTTTGACACTGTTCCACATGGGAGACTTATTAGGAAGCTGCAATCAATGGCTAGAATAGGTGGAAATGTCTTGGAATGGATAAAAGCTTACTTAGAAGGAAGGGAACAGAGGGTTAGAGTAAGACACTCAGTGTCTGAATGGAGAAGAGTTAGTAGTGGAGTTCCACAGGGTTCAGTTTTAGGGCCACTTTTGTTCCTTGTATATGTAAATGACCTACCAGAGTCTGTAAATTCATTCATGAATATGTTTGCAGATGATGCAAAGATTGTGAAGAAAGTAAAAAACGAGAACAATGGTAGAGAACTTCAGGAGGATCTAAATAATCTGCATGAGTGGTCAGAAAAGTGGCTAATGAAATTCAATACCTCAAAATGTAAGGTAATGAGAATGGGTACAAGTGCAAGAAGGCCCAAGCTTGACTACTCGGTGGCTGGAGTACAACTTCAAGAGGCAGAAAATGAGAGAGATCTAGGAGTAAACATACTGGCAGATTTGTCTCCAGAAATACATATAAATGGCATAGTAAGGGCAGCATATGCATTCTTATCAAATGTAAGGGTAGCCTTCAGGCACATGGACAAGGAAATGTTCAGAAATATTTATGTAACCTATGTGAGGCCAAAACTGGAATATGCAGCCCCCTTTTGGAATCCGCACTTGAAAAAGCACATAGCTAAGCTTGAAAAAGTTCAAAGACATGCCACGAAACTGGTGCCAGAAAAATGCAATCTCGGTTATGATGAGAGGCTGAGGGAATTAGACTTGCCAGCACTCGAAGCTAGAAGAGTAAGGGGGGATATGGTGACAGTCTTTAAATTCCTTCATGGTTATGATAGAGTGGATAGGAATCGATATTTCGATATGGCTGGCTCTAGAACTAGAGGTCATAGTTTGAAGCTTCGTAAGAAAACTTGTTTGCAGGATGTAAGGAAATACTTTTTCAGTGTAAGAGTAGTTGATAATTGGAATTCGCTAAGCGAGGAGGTAGTTAATGCTATCTCAATCCACAGTTTTAAGGACAGGTACGATAAGTATCACTAAGTCTAAAAATGGAACCGATCAGGAGACGGGAAGATACGAGCTTTGGGCTCTTTCCCGTAAACACAATTAGGTAATCACAATTAGGTAATCACACACTAAGAAAGGCAAAATCTGGAACTCTCTAAATTAAAGATCCTAGTTTTATGATGCAATCATTGGTTCAAAATCCATGAAAAATTGGACGTTTGATTTTCTTTCGAAGAAGTGTACATGGATACATGCAGAAATAAGTTCGAAGTATTCATAACGTACAATACTCTTGTATGAATCGGATATTAGCTTAACACTATATAATATTCCTAGATAAACCTATAACATGTATTTTCTTCAAACATAATTCGCACCCCTGAATCATATTTGTAGATATACCTTAACAATGAATTACCTATTTGAGTATTTGTTTATGCATATCTATAAATATTCACTATAATTTTGGTGTATAGATTTGCCTATGTTTATTTTCTATCTAGATATTTGTTTATTTTTGTACACATTTAGTAATTTGTTTATTTGATTATTTATATATCTAAATACTTATTATTTATCAATCTATTCTATTTATTTATTTGTTTTTTATTAATATTTCTTTAGTAAATTATTCTCTGCATATGATTTTCTCGTGTGTGTAACTTTAACAATTGTTTCGAGTTCCATGGATGACAAAATATACGGCAAGCCTATGCTGACACTTTTTCTGAGGAATGAGAAAGGAAGACTTGTGGTATCTTGTTCTTTGCGCACCCTTTGGGAAATTAAAGAATGAATACACTTATAATTTAAGATTTATCATTGGCTAAATGCTGAAAATAGATTAATAGTTAGGAATAGAGAAATA
>JAXCGZ010021321.1:20000-32500 GCA_037179515.1 Halocaridina rubra | reverse complement strand
TGTTCCGGTGTCACACTCTTAAAAAAAAAAAAAAAAAATATATATATATATATATATATATATATATATATATATATATATATATATATATATATATATATATATATATATATATATATATATATATATATATATATATATATATATATATATATATATATATATATATATATATATATATATATATATATATATATATATATATATATATATATATATATATATATATATATATATATATATATATATATATATATATATATATATATATATATATATATATATATATATATATATATATATATATATATATATATATATATATATATATGTATATATATATATGTATGTATATATATATATATATATATATATATATATATATATATATATATATATATATATATATATATATATATATATATATATATATATATATATATATATATATATATATATATATATATATATATATATATATATATATATATATATATATATATATATATATATATATATATATATATATATATATATATATATATATATATATATATATATATATATATATATATATATATATATATATATATATATATATATATATATATATATATATATATATATATATATATATATATATATATATATATATATATATATATATATATATATATACATATATATATATATATATATATATATATATATATATATATATATATATATATATATATATATATATATATATATATATATATATATATATATATATATATATATATGTATATATATATGTATATATATATATATATATATATATATATATATATATATATATATATATATATATATATATATATATATATATATATATATATATATATATATATAGATATATATATATATATATATATATATATATATATATATATATATATATATATATATATATATATATATATATATATATATATATATATATAAATATATATATATATATTTATATATATATATATATATATATATATATATATATATATATATATATATATATATATATATATATATATATATATATATATATATATATATATATATATATATATATAGAGAGAGAGAGAGAGAGAGAGAGAGAGAGAGAGAGAGAGAGAGAGAGAGAGAGAGAGAGAGAGAGAGAGAGAGAGAGAGAGAGAGAGAGAGAGAGAGAGAGAGAGAGAGAGAGAGAGAGAGAGAGAGAGAGAGAGAGAGAGAGAGAGAGAGAGAGAGAGAGATAGATAGATTGATAGATACATAAAGATTTAAGCATTTTTCCTTGTTTGGAAATGCCTTTGGTTGAAGTTTGGTATTTCATGCCTCTATACGATGTGCATGCTTGCCTGCATTTATATGTGTGAGTGTGTGATAAGTTTATATATCCAAAGTATTTCTAGGCTCTATTATACCAAAAGTGGATTGTCAAGCAAAAACATCGATCTCATATTAATAAGATCATACAACACGTCTCTTGCCTACGACTTGCAGGGTATTAACCCCTTTGATTTATCCATGGTTCTTTTTACCTCTAGAAGCAATACCCAATCATTAAGGTGAGCTGCTTCATTTTGGTTATTCCACCTTAGGCTGTCCATGCCATGTATCTTTGGACTTGATGAGGGGAGAATCGTCTTTCAATCTTTACATTCATAAAATAATTGGTTTATGTTTTTGCTTGAGGTATATCATCCCAACAGTTAGGGCATTTCATGATCAAACTTTCACATAAAGACAAACCATAGCTTCTACATGACATTTGAAAAACAGCGACACTATATAAAGATGGAAAAATCCATAGATGAAGATAGAAACTCAAGAAATTCCAGCTGCAGGGGAAGCAAGCTGGTTCATTTCAGTGCATGTTGCAAGCATGGCTATATAATGAGTGGGTTAGTGGTAGAAGAGCAACATGCCAGAAAATATGAATCATCATCCAAATGCAATAACCAATATAAATGTATCCAATCTATAAACAAGTCATATAGAAATAATGACATAATTTTTAATCCCTGTTGGAATTTAATGGCCACTATTGCAGTGGTACATGATTCCCCAAAAGCTTTCGTGTCTTAATAAGCAGTTTGAAATATAATCACGAAATTCTGCTCTTACATTGTGCATGTAAATGGAAATGCATTAATAACCATTTCATATACAAAAAATATTTATTAAATGTTTTAGTGAGAGAAACTGTCCCCCTTGCTTATATATGACATTCATTTAAAAAAAAATTTATGAGACAATATCGAGAATATTTGATGAAATTATGATCACCAGGGAGGTTCAGCTTAAAAGTGCCTTTAAAAAATTTGTAAATAAATCTGGCAATTTCTTTTATCTTTCCATATTATTGTTTTTAAACAACTGGTCAATATATTTCAACATAAGATAAATTACTTCAAATTTCCTGCAGAAAAAAAAATAAATAACCTGGTTAAATATTATTTAGAAAAGAAATGAAATAAATGTGAGATTAAATAACATAGCAATGGAGGAATTTATGGTCCATGGGTCATCTGAAAAAAAGTGAATCCAACGAACAATGAAAACAAGTTAAGAATGAATTAAAGAAATAAATAAAAGGAGGCGAGAAATTGTATTAAGTATATAACTGAATTACTATAATATTGTTATATCTTATATAAGGTAAGAAGAAATGAAGTAATGCCTGAAGAATAAATGGGCACATTGTTACATAGGAGGGATAAGTTCCAAAAGAAATTCCATGTTGGCCTCACTCCCCCTAGCTGAAGTGATAAGTAAGATTGGATGATACATTCACCAACTCATTTCATTACATTTTAGAGATGTGATGCTGTTTAAATCCCATTAACAAGACTCCAGCTCTTATCCCGGAAAGTAACCTATTTTTCCCTGCTCCAAAGATTTAAGGTATATGTTAACTCTGCTCTAAATGAAAATAAATACTTTTTGTATTTCATTCTTGGATACTCATTACACATTTTTTATTATCCCTTCACATCTGACAAGTCATTACACTCTCCATCTCTCTTTCTCTTTACTTTATGTATTCTTCGTGATCAGGCCCGATGAGGGCTGTTTTATTTATTTTTTTTTGGCCCGTCCTGGCATCACAATCATAAAAAAAAAATAAAGATGGCTGAAGCACCAGTCTGCAACATACTCACGCAGCAAATTAGTAAATATGTTAATACTAAAACCGAAGTAAAGCAAGCCTTGAGATCGTATGTCTCAAGAACGTTCCTGCCTTGAGGTACTCTCTTACTGTCAAGTCACAAACAGTTAAAGAAAACGGCAATGCGGAGATTTCACCAACAACTAGGACTGCCTGATGTATCTGCAACAGAAAACTAGCTTACAACATTTATTCTATCAAAAATAGAGATGAAAATGACATCTCTATAGAAAATACTTCCTCAACACGCGATAAGTGACATGTCTTCCATTTTGGATATCGTCAAGACGTCAATAAAAATGGCTAATCTTTAATCTGGAAAGTGATAGAAAATGAGACGAAAGGTGACACAGATCATCTCAAAAGTTTTCACTTTGTTTCAGGAGAAAATATCAGGCAACTTATGTCAGTCAGATTTCGTAATTAGCAGTAACACAGGTATATTCCTGGTACTTGAGGACTCTTCTATTAAGGAAATACTAGCCAGTGACCTAAATAGAAAACATAGGGTGAAATCGATCCACGAAACAAATCTTGCAATATTGAATGCCAGGGATGAAGAGATATAAAAAGACAAAGTAAAGGAGTGTGTAATCTATGGTGGAATGATTGATATTGTCTTGAGTGACGAAAAGAGTGAAAAATATAGAGAATTTTTTTTTTCTTTCGCAAATGTGAATACAAAGAAAAAGAAGAAAAGAGCGTATTTACAATGGAATATTACACGAGGGATGCCATAGAAATGGGATATATTTCATAGATAATCATCTATTTTTCCGAGTAGGAACAGGAAATATGGATCACAACTGCTTAGGAGAAAATCACAGAAATTTTACCCTTACATGAACTGGTGCTATCCAATTCCTGGACGCCACAGCAAATAGCACCCTAATTTTGGAACTGAAAATTTGTCAGAAATATGAAAGAACAGATGCCTTCTGAACAAGCGAAGCAAACAAATAAGCTTGGTTAATGGCTCAACTGAAAGGGTTCACAGTCCAAAGTTGGACAAATTAGAGCTCAGCCAAGGAACGGCAGAGCAATTGATATAAAAAATGATACCAGACAGGCTGGAAGAGAGGGGAATTCGAATAAACTAACTACCTCTTCTACATTAATGGGAAGGGCACAAAAGCGCCGGGTAGATTATGACAGCCATAAGAACATTAAGGAACACAGAAGACGAATCAGAAGAGAAAGGAATCATGCCGACCTATATGCCTATCCTATATATATCAACAGAACACAAAGTTATCAGGAAGATTATCATAGCCATCATTCTAGAAACTCAAACAACCATGAAGAGGTAGAGAGATCTTCAAATTAGAGGGCAAGACTAGCTCATCAAATCAAACCCAATACCAAACAACTGTTACATTACTGAAAAAGGTCTGGGTGCTTTAATTGCTGTGAAAATCATCATCCTGTCCAAAGATATCACTATGACCATAAACTAACATGTGGAAATTGAAAACAACTCGGCCATAAAAGTAAGTTATGTTCATTATGCAATAATAATTGAATATCAGCCAAAGAAGACTTAGACGATAGTGTAAATAATAAATACTAAATGGTTTGTTAATAGAACATATTATTGCTAGATAAATGCTCTCATGTGTCGATGAAATAAAGATGGTAATGATAGATACGATATTGATGTCTTTTGTGTATCAGAAACTTGTTTAAAATGTAATTTTCCAGATAGACAGCTTAATATTAATTTTTATTTATTGCTTTGTGATGGGGTTCCGAGGGGTGGCTCTTGCATGTATGTACACAGTAACCTAAAGAGTGTGATAATGAAAGTGAGTAAGCCCCTTTGTGAAAGCATTAAAGCTACATGGGTAAAAGTACAATTACATAAATTACCATTGATCATAATAGAAACAATGCATAGGCATCTTTATGCCTCCACGAATATACTTGAATATATGCACAATGAATTACAACTACTACAATGTGAAAAAAAAAATCTATTTGGAAATCTAAATGATGATCTCTTATCCTACTAGTCAATTCTTAAGAGAATTATAAATTTACTAAATTTTCATCAGCTAATGGCCAAACCTACTAGCATAATAAGTACAAGTAGAAGGCTCCTTGATGTAATTTTACCAAATGATCATGAGTTCATCCTGTCGTCAAACTTAGTAAATTGCCAAATATCAGATCATGAACATATATCAGTCGTGAGAGATGTGAAAAAATCTAAAAATATTAACCAACAAACCCTTTTAGCAGGTTACAAAACTGCAGGGTGAATAATTTCTGTCATTGTTTGTTAGGCTGAGTTCAGAAATTCAATGAGATTCCGAATACCGACGACATCGATAAACAGGAACAGATAATGACAATAAACTTGGTGTCTTGTTTGAAAATTTGTGCCTCAATTGTAACACAAAATATAACCCGTCCCCCTGCTCCATGGAGAAATGATGAAATAGATATTGCAATTTCAAATCAAAATAAAATAAAATGAAAGTTAACCCAAATGCATAATGGCTTAAGCGAAGAGCAATATAAACTTTCCAGAAAAAAAAATACCTCTATAAACTCTCATTAAATAAACTAAAACAAAAAAACTTTAAAAGTAAATTCCAAAAAAATACGATTATATAAATTATTGTACCAAGTAAATGGACCTCCGCTATAAAGGTAAAGGTAAATAATCCATAAGAGTAATTTGAGAAATTTAATCTTTTTTTTTTCAATATAGGGAAAGACGTTTATGAAAGTATAAAGTCAAAGAGCATTCGAGAAAACCAAATCAAAACAACTGAACCATTGATGTATCAAGTTGCTCTATTTGGGTCTTAATCTGTAGACACAATCTCAGTAATGAATATAGTAATATACTAGGACAATGCAAAATTCTTGTGGAGTAAATGGAATGGCTACTTAATTCTGGATATATTCGCTACCTATACTAGTTTTAAAAATAGCTGTGATTATCAATACCTCCACTGTCACAGAGGTATTCCCAGAGGAATGGAAATATGAAATTGTTTCCCCGGGATTTAAGCAGGAAGAAAATGAGGATCCAAACCACTAAGACCATTTACCCTTCTCTCAATTTTATCAAAAAGATTTAGAGAAAGTTAAAGCAATCCTGTTGTATGAATACTTGACAAGAAACCATCTATTTTCGAAAACTCAACACGGTTTCAGGAAGGGTCTATCTACACAAACCGCCTTAACACATTACTGACACATACAATATATAGATAAAAATGAGCTATAATTTTTTGCCCTTTTCTTGGCTTCTCCAAAGCTTTCAATAGTGTAACTTATCCGATTCTCTTAAGGAAACTGAAAGGCTTGAGTATAGATGACTTCTGGCTTGCTACCTATCTAAGAAATCACATGCAGTCGGTATAAATAGAAATCACTTTTCATCGAAATTCTTTGTTAAATTTGGTGTTTCTCAGGCTTCGTACTCTCTCCCATTTGTTTAAATATATTAATAAAGTCTTTGCAAACTATTCCTCAGGACGCCATGTTTGTCCAATCTGCAGATGAAGCAAAGTTAGTTATTTCCAAAAATATAAAACACCTTGACCTCCTAATCTTAGAAATGGAATCCACAAATGAAAGTGTAATACAATATTTAACAAAACAAAAAATGGATTTAGAGCAAACTCAAGTAAAACCCAAATCATATTCATAGGATCAAAAGCTATTTATGCATAAGTTAATAAAAGGAAAGTCATACCTGAATGGGCCATGCGGATTATTACCATTGGCCGTCCAATGAAAGGAAAAATTTAAAAATCACAGAATCTCATGGATTCCAAGAACAAATAAAGAAGGGATCCCAAGCTATGAAACAGTCCACCAAAGGACGTCAATGAATTAGAAACAGCCCGTAAAATCATAGAGAAGCTGAGAGAACATTTACCCAATAGCTGAAAATATCGATCTATTAACCCATGCAAAAATGTTGTGATATTTATTCATGTTTTTTGTCCTGTGAATGCATATATTTTTATAAATTACCCACTGTATTTTTCTGGAAATATATGTATGCTTTTTATTATTATTATTATTATTATTATTATTATTATTATTATTATTATTATTATTATTATTATTATTATTATTATTATTATTATTATTATTATTATTATTATTATTATTATTCCCTCCGTCCTCCTCTGTCACACCACACACCAAATCCTCTCTTACTACATCTAAATATCTCCTCTTTGACATATCTCTCCTCTTCCTTCCTAGTATCTCTTTCCTCAACTGCCTCATGTAGTGTAAACCTTATCCCTTATCAGTACATGCTCAAATCATCTCAGTCTAACTTATTTCACCATGTACCCAAATCATCCTACTCAATCTTTATCTTTCCCATCATTGTCATGCCCAGAGCTAAAAGCATCATCTTCACCTCTGTCACCTCAAGCTTGGCATTCTGTCTTTTTATGTACGGAACTGTTTCCAAGCCCTATAGAAAATCAAGCCTTACTACCGTTTTGTAGTCTTTACCTTTCACTATTATAGGCACCCTTTTATTACATATAACTCCTGCTACTCTTCTTCACCCACTCCTCTGCCTGCACTCCCTTCTTCCTCTCTCCATCACACCTTCCATTTCCTTGAACAGCTTACCCTAATTATCTAAGCTCAACCACCTTTGCCACCTCTACTCCTTGCAGCCTCATCACAACAAAAACCACCTCTAACTTACACTCATGTACTCAGTCTTGCTCACACTGACTTTCATTTCTCTTCTCTCCACCGCATACCTCCACCTCTCCAAGTTCACAATGTCATTCACAAACATCATAGTCTATACTGTCTCCTATCTTATCTCATCCAACAACCTGTCCATTACTAATACAAACCGTAAAGGGCTTAGTCTCGATTCTTAATACTATCTCACCACCCACATTGAAAAAATCCATCAAAAATGCTGCACATCTTACCGCTGTCACGCTGCCTTCATACATATCTTGCACAACCTGCTCATACTGCTCTACTCTGCTACTCCCTACTCCCTCAACCAATACAGCAATTTATCTTTTAGCACGCCATCATAAGCTTTCTCTGAATCCAAGTATACGTAGTGCAACACCTTTTTGTCTGCTCTATGCTTTGCCATAAGAATTATAAAAGCAAAAATTGTATCCATGGTATTCCTTCTTAGCATTAAACCATGCTGCTGCTCACAAATTCTCTCAGATTTATTCGGTCTAGTTTCAACAACTCTTTGCCCTATCTTCATGTTGTGGCGTAACTTTATGCCCCTGTAATTGCATTATCTCTGTACATCTCCCTGGTCCTTAAAAAATGGGACCAGAATATTTGTTCTCCATTGCTCAGGCACAATCCTTTTTCTTCCCAAGATCTTGTTAATCAACCTGTTTAAAAACCACACTGCCAACTCTTCCAAACATCTGGCCTCCACTGGAGTGTCATATGGACAGTCTGCTTTTCCTTTCTTCATCCTCTTCATAACTGCCCTTACATCCTCGTCACTGATTCACTTCACATACCAATCCACTATCTCTACATTATCCATCTTTCTCACTCTGAAGTTATCTTCATTTATAAGCTTCCCTGAAAAAAAAAGTTTTCCACCCTCTCAACACACTCTTCACTTTTGTGCAAATTTCCATCACAGTCTTTTTTCAGCCTAACCTGACGCACATCCATCCAAGCTCTACCCTTCAGTCTGGATAATCGCTATACGTCTTTTGGCATTCCTTTCTTCATTACCGTGGTTATCCGAATTCTTTTTCACGATTCTTTTTCTCTTTGTACATTTCTACACCCCTTCATTCCACCAAGTATCTCTACAATCCTTGCTCTTTCCAGATATCAGATCTACAACCACCTTATCTCTTTCCCTCATCAATTCTGCAGCAATTGCCAAGTTGTTCAGCCAGCTCTTCACAACTCCAAAGTGTCCGTTCAACTTCTGATATTCATACAATATTCATCCTTCTCAAATTCCACCATTCTTTGATTCCATTTGACATTCTCTCACTATATATCTTTGTTCTTGCCAGACACCATTGAGCTTATTTATCCATCTATCTATATATCTATCTATCTATCTATCTAGCCCTCCATGTATGTATGTATGTATGTATGTATGTATGTATGTATGTATGTGATTACCTAATTGTGATTACCTAATTGTGTTTACGGGAAAGAGCCCAAAGCTCGTATCTTCCCGTCTCCTGATCGGTTCCATTTTTAGATTTAGTGATACTTATCGTTAGACTTAGTGATACTGTATGTATGTATGTATGTATGTATGTATGTATGTATGTATGTATGTATGTATGTATGTATGTATGTATGTATGTATGATATCGTGTGTATATCTGTATCTATTAGATAAACTATCTATCGATATATCTATAGACCTATCTATATAAATATATCTATCTCTGCAATTACCCTCCCAGCAATATTTCCTTAGCATTGGCATTTTTGCAACATCATGGTTGAACGACCAAAGGAACAGTACTTTAGTTACTTAGACTTTACTTCTATGTATATGAGAGAAAATATTCCAGGACAAATTTTGTTTCCCAGATGTAGACATTTTGGGATTGGTGATCGCAGTACTAGAAAGTGATATGCATTATCAGTTTCTGCTCATGTTAAAAAAAATAAAATTTAAGCTTAATAACGTAAAATTATCTTTTGTTAAGGGAAAAAAAGAAAACATATTATATATAAAATATATTTATCTTGGAGAATGTTCCAAACAAGCAATATTACTAATTTTATGTTTGGATATTTTCCCAACAAAACCACTTAAGCGTGAGGAGAATTTGAAGTGGTTGGTTCCATTTCCCTCGTTCTGTCTTATTGCATCAACTTTTGCAGCATTTTGGTCCCCTTCCCAATGAGAAAGAGAGATGAGAATGCTGAGGGAGAAAGACAGGAGAATGAACTATTAGTCTCTTAGAGAACTCATTTCCTCACCTGGAGAGAACTCTCTCACCACACACCATGTAACAGAGAAATTTCTAAGTTTTTCCAAGAAAGGCTTTTACTCATTTCATGATTTTGACGTGAAGAAAAGTAATGATGTATTTTAAAGGCTGCAATGCAAAACCTTATATAAAGAATAAGAAGTTATGTGATTGAGAATGATAAAGATTGTACTTAAAACAAGCATCAAAAGGCATAGTTACTACAATTATTGCTAGAAAGTGATATGCATTATCAGTTTCCGCTCATGTTAAAAAAAAATAATTTTAGCTTAATAACATAAAATAATTTTGGGTAAGGGAAAAAAGTGTGGTAGAAAAAGAAGACGTATTATATATAAAATAATTCTATCTTGGAGGATGTTCCAAACAAAGCACAATTACTACTTTTCTGTTTGGATATTTTCCTAACAAAACCACTTAAGCGCGAGGAGAATTTGAAGTGGTTGGTTCCATTTCCCTCGTTCTGTCTTATTACATCAACTTTTGCAGCATTTTTGTCCCCGTCCCAATGAGAAAGAGAGAAGAGAATGCTTAGGGGTAAAGATAGGAGAATAAATTATTGGTCTCTTAGAGAACTCATTTCCTCACCTGGAGAGAACTCTCTCACCACACACCATGTAACATAGAAATTGTTAAGTTTATCCAAGAAATGACTTTTACTCATTTCATGATTTTGACGTGAAGAAAAGTAATGATGTATTTTAAAGGCTGCAATGCAAAACCTTATATAAAGAATAAGAAGTTATGTAATTGAGAATGAACAAGATTGTACATCAAAAAAGCATCAAAAGATATAATTAGGTAATAATAAGTAAATAAGCAAATAGATAAATGAATAAATGACTATAATAATAAAATTTTATACATAATACGTAAATAAGTATTTAAAAGAGGAAATAATGTTGCTCATATATTTCGGTGACAATGAAGAAATTTTCATCATATGCAATTAAATAGATGTTGCATGACTAAAAAAAAAATATGATACAGAATATTTGCATCTACAGCTCTACCTCCTGTCCTTTTTGTAAATGGGACTGTCTCCAAGCCATTCAACATAGCTAGTCTGACAAGCATCTTACAGGTATCCTTAATCATATATCAATCCTGTCACTCTTCTCCACCGACTTTATTTTGCCTGCACTATCTTCTTCACCTCTCTACCACATTCTCCATTCCTTTGAACAACTGACCTAAAATATATACACTCATCCAACAATGACACCTCTACTCCTTGCATCCTCACCACTCGGCCGCCCCCTTCTCATTCACCATCATGGACTCTGTTTGCTGCTGCTGACTTTCATTCCACTTCTCTCCAGTGCATACCTCCACCTCTCCTAGCTCGCCTCAATCAGTTCCCCATTGTCGCTACAGAGCACAATGTCAACCTGAATTTTAGGATAAAAGAAAAGCATATCCTTGGGAAAATAGCAACAATAACACATGGATAATGTTTAGTTATTATTTTATCCTTACTTGAGAATAACGGAAAAGGTGTTATCGAATTAAGAACTCATGATTATTTTGTTCCATCACTAAATCTACATATCTAATGGCTATGTACTGACAATTGCTAAACTTAGAGGTAGGACACTTATGCTCTCTTTTATTTATGGGGAAGTGTTTATGGTGAGGAAGGATTGAGCAAATTGCCTTAGGAAACTTAATTAAGGATACTTTACGTAAAAGCCAGTTCTATAATCACTGAGATGCCGGAAAATGGTTTTTCCTTATTATTGTAAGTAGATGTCTTTAGGACACTAATAGAAAATTGAAGACAAAATGTCTCTGAAACACTGCCTTAGCTTTAGATGATAAAACTACAAAGTCTGGAGGTCATGAAAGAGTATAAAACCCTTCAATGAACAATATGTTACCCCCACACACAGATGTAGCTTTGAAATGAAATAAAGTAAACCATGAGAGCTAACAATCACTCTAACAAACTACAATAGACAAAATGCAGAGACTAAGAAGAAATGACACTCAAATGCTATCTTTGCTTTAGCTATAAAATGCAAAAGAAACTGAAAGCTATCCAGTGCCATAATATACTGCCAGCTGAAATGCAAGTTTTCTTCATTCACGGGATATCATTTCCTAATTTCGGTTTAAGAAATGTAATGTGTCTCTTTATTAGAAATAATATTGACTTCTGCTCTCATAAAGCTCGATAACAGCATTAATTAATATTCCTGTAAATTTTTTCAAGACAGCATAAGAGTCAGCAAAATAGTCATCTTTAGCTGGGTGGTGTCTCCAGTTACACAAACTTTAAAGACAAAGTGGTCAGCAAAATTGCTGTGTAAACACATTATTGACAAGAATGCATACAGGAGATT
>JAXCGZ010021321.1:2500-12500 GCA_037179515.1 Halocaridina rubra | reverse complement strand
GGTGATTTTGAGGGTTGGTGAGGAGGTACTTGGAAAGTCTTCAGGAAGGAAACCCCCAAATGATAAAGAGTCATTTTGGTGGAATGGGGAAGTGCAAGAATGGGTGAAGAACAAGAGAGAAGCCAAGAAAAAGGCAGATTTAACAGGCCTGGAGATGGATAAAGAAGAGTAAAAGCAGGCAAACAAGGAGGCAAGGAAAGTAGTAGCAGAAACAAAGGCAGAGACATTGAATGAAGTCTATGAAGAGCTTCAAACACCAGAAGGAGAGAAAAAAATATTGCGAATTGCCAAGGCTCGAGATGCTGCATCCAAGGTCTTGATCCAAGTAAGATAAATAAAGGATAACCATGGAGTAGCTCTAGCAGAAGAGGATGGAATAAAAACAGATGGGAAACTTATTTTGAAGGATTACTGAATGAGGAGAACCCAAGAGAAGTATTTGAAGATGGACATCCAAATGAAGTAATTACAAAAGCAGTGACTAGAAGAGGGTTAGAGCAGGCAGTAAGGGAAATTAAAAATGGAAAGCAAGTAGGACCTGATAAGATGTCAGGGGAGGCATGGAAGAGTCTTGGAGAGGAGGGGATAGATATCTTGTGGGACTAAATGCAAAAGATCTTTAGTCTGGAAAAGATGCCAGAGGATTGGAGAGGAAGCATAATCATCAAAATCTATAAAGGGAAAGGAGGACTTTCTGGAGTGTGGAAACTATATAGGTATAAAGTTGTTAAGCCATACTATGAAGATATGGGAGAAGATCATAGAGAGGAGGCTCAGAGAGGAAACAACAATTGGGGATGAACAGTTTGGCATCATGCCTGGAAGAAGGACATTGGATGCCATATTTGCCTTGTGACAAATGATGGAAAAACATCGGGAGAAGCAGAAACGACTGCATATGGTCTTTATTGACCCGGAAAAGGCATCTGATCGAGTACCACGTCAAGAGGTGTGGAGGTGTATTAGAGAAAAAGGAGTCACCGAGAAATATGTAAGAATCATCCAAGATATGTATGAGAGGGCAGAGGAAATGTTAAGAGCAGTGTGGGCTTGACGAAAAGTCTCTCAGTAAATGTTGGTCTGCATCAATGGTCTGCTTTTAACCCATATCTATTTGATATGGTCATGGATGTAGTAACACAGGGTATTAGAGATCAGTTACCATGGTGTATGGTTTTTGCAGATGACATCGTGCTATATAGCAATAGACGAGAGTAGTGGAGGAGAAGCTTGAGGGGTGGAGAAGAGTGATGGAGGATAGAGGACTGAGAATCAGCAGGAAGAAGACAGAGTACTTGAGGTTTAGAGATAATGAGGATGGGGAGGCCAATTTGCTGGGGGAGGTATTTAAGAAATTTGAAAAGTTCAAGTATTTGGGATCAACAACAGCAGAGGATGATGAGCTAGAGTCAGAAATAACCCACAGAATACAAGCGGGATGGAAGAACTGAATGAAAGTGTCTTGGGTGTTGTGCAACAGGAGAATAGGGATTAAGTTGAGGGGTAAAGTGCATAAGACAGTTGTGAGACCTGCGATGATATATGGAGCAGAGGCATGGGCAATAAAGAAGACACAAGAAAAAAAGCTGAATGTGGCAGAGATGAGGATGTTGAGATGGATGAGTGGGGTGACAAGAAGCGATAAGATCAGAAACGAGGTAATTAGAGGTACATCAAAAGTTAGAGAAATATCAGAAAACATACAAGAAAGTAGACTAAGATGGTATGGTCATGTCGTTTGAAGGGATGAGCAGTATGTTGGGAGGAGGGTGATGGAAATGGATGTACAGGGTAGGAAGGTGACCGGGAGACCAAGGCGTAGGTGGATGGATTGCATCAATGACAACCTGAGTCTAACGGTTTGATGGGTGATGAGGTATGGAGCAGGAACATATGGAGAACATTGGCCAGGAACATCGACCCAACATAAAAGTGGGAAAAGATGAAGACGAATAATAATGGTAATAATAATAATAATAATAATAATAATAATAATAATAATAATAATAATAATAATAATAATAATAATAATAATAATAATAATAATAATAATAATAATAATAATAATAATAATAATAATAAGAATAATAATAAGAATAATGATAATGATAATAATAATAATAATAACAATAATAATAATAATAATAATAATAATAATAATAATAATAATAATAATAATAATAATAATAATAATAATAATAATAATAATAATAATAATAATAATAATAATAATAAAAATAATAATAATAATAATAATAATGATAATAATGATAATAATAATAGTAATAAAAATAATAATAATAATAATAATAATAATAATAATAATAATAATAATAATAATAATAATAATAATAATAATAAAAATAATAATAATAATAATAAAAATAATAATAATAATAATAATAATAATAATAATAATAATAATAATAATAATAATAATAATAATAATAATAATAATAATAATAATAATAATAATAATAATAACAATAATAATAATAATAATAATAATAATAATAATAATAATAATAATAATACATACATACATACATACAACTTCATACACATGCCTCATTCCCCTTTGAAAGGTGGTGGCCGAGCTTATAAATTCGCATTTACAGCATCCACTCATACCTCAACAACTCCTCTCAGCTCCTTGGGAGTAAGGAGTTTCCACGTCTTCCCCCTTTCGAGCCTTCTTGGGTCATCCATGTGTTAGGCGGTTATAGATGTTCTACAATGAGGCTTGACATCCGCGTCTGGTTTACCCCCACAGCTTCATCACAGGACAACACCACTCACACTCGTCCATCACAGTTCACTGAGCTAGCAGGTGTGAGAAATCCCTTTATCCCGTGTCATCTATGCACTATCATCCTCTACTCCTTCCTATTTCTTGCACACACTCTTCCCTGCTTCACTGACTTTTAACATGCATTCAATGCCATTTTCATGCCCTCCAGCCATCTCACTCTAGGTCTCTCTCTTGACCTAACTCCAATCACTTCTGCACTATACACTCTCTTCAGTATTCGTTCATCATTCATCCTTTCCTTGTGTCCAGTCACTCAACTCTCTCTGACCTAACCTATACAACAGCTTTATTCCAACACTCGTTCTCTGCCTGATATCATCATTTCCTATTCTATTTATTCTAGACACAACAATCATATTTCACAGACACCTCATCTCCATTACATTCAAATTGTTCCTTTCATCCTCTCTTGCAATCCAAGTCTTTTCTTCATACAATGCTGTCGGTAAAGTCATAACTTCATATATAATTCTCTTTGCATTTCTTCCCAATATCTATTTCTCATTACACTTTCCTACCCACCTAGACATTTACTTGCTTCCTTCACTCTGTGATTTACCTCTACATCCACTCGTCCACTCATTGTTACATGCGACCCCATATACTTATAGCTCTCAACTTCTTCAAGCCATTCACCTTTCACTCCTACATTTATTCTGCCAACATTAACACTCTTCTTGCATCTCATGACTTTATATTTACCAATATTCACTCGCAACTTCCTTCTTTCACACACACTAAAAATCTGGGTCACCAAATGATGCAATTCATTACCAGTGTCAACCACCATTACGGTTTCATCCACAAATAGCAACTGATTCACTTTCCACAACCTTCCATTCTCACCAACTAGGTCCAAGCCTATGTCTAATACTCTCATTTTCATCCCTTACCACTCCATCCATATGCACATTAAGGAACCATCGCAACATCACACAATCTTTATGCATCCGTATATTCACCTCAAACCAATCACTTACACCATTCCCAACTCTCACACATGCTCAACTATTCATGTAAAAATTCTTCACTGCATTCAATAAACTTCCACTTACTCCATACAGTCGCAACACATTCCACAATCCCTCTCTATCTACCCTGCCATACGCTTTCTCTAAATCCATAAAACTCAAAGAGTAATACTGATGCTGATGGATTTCCTGGTAAGGCAGTGGAATTAAAAGATAAAACTCGCAATAGTAAGTCAGATATAGTAGCAGTTATAGAGACTAAGTTAAGTGAGACATAAAGAGTGTCACAGATTATCCTATGGTCTTCAGTTTATTAAGGGTTGAAAGATCTGAGAGGACTGGTGGAGGGATAGCACTGCTCATAAGAGAAAGATTTCAGATAGAAGAATAAACTTGGCTATAGAGAGTGTGTTCAAGGAATTTCTTGTTGCTCCCATAAATGTTGGGTCAAAGATCAATATAATAACTGTTGTATATAACCCTCCAAGGAACCAACATAAGTTAGAAGTTTATGAGGAACTTTATATACGCACTATTGAAGTCACAAACTCAGTTGTAAATATTACATGGGAGAGAAAATGCAGGATCTTGATTATGAGAGATTTTAATCATAGAGAAATAGATTGGATAAATCTTGACCTGCAAAGTGGGGAGGACTCATTTGGGGCAAGATTCCTAGATAGAGTACAAGGAAATTTCCTACACCCACATGTACTAGAACCAAGGAGGGCCAGAGGAGGGGATGACCCAACGCTGCTTAACCTAGTATTTACAGATAATGTATTGGATATTGCAAAAATTGAATATGAACTACCATATGGAAATGTGACCACTGTGTATTGTTGATGGAGTATATCATCAAAGATATTCTGCTTGAAAGTAGAGGCACTGAGGACACGAGGAGGAACTATCCGGAAGGAGATTGCATCAAAATTAATTAACTTTTTGCAGTTTTTGAGTGGAAGACCTTATTTAACAAAACGGTTCAGTAATGAGTGTAAGAAAGCTAAGGAGTGGAGAGACAAATGCTGGAAAAGGTATAGGAGGAAGAAAAACAAAATTCCCTGGCAGAATTATAAAAGAACAAGAAATTATTGCCTAAGTAAAAGAAGAGAGACAGAGAGACACTATGAAAGGGATATCACCTGGAAGGCTAAAGAAAATCCCAATCTTTTCCACAGCTTTATCAGAGGAAAACTGAAGGCAATAGAACATGTTCTAAAACTAAAGAGAGTGGATGGATGCATCACTGAGACAGATGAGGAGATCTGCAAAGAATTGAACAAGGAGTTTCAGTTATTACTTACAGTAGAATATTCACCACCTCCTCAGATTACAGAGATAGGAACTCATGGGATGGTATGCAAAGTGCTGATGGAGATAGCTGCTCATAAATCTACAGATCCTGATGATATATCCCCTTATGTACTTAAGAAATGCTCTAAATCAATATCAGTTGTACAAAGTATCATATTTGAAAAATCGTTGGAGTCAGGGGAATTTCCAAGATGCTGAAAACAAGTGAATGTGATAACTATCTTCACAAAGGGAAGGAGAGTTAAGGCTCTAATATAGACCAGTTTCCTTGACCAGCATAGTTTGTGAAGCTATGGAGAAACTACAAAAGAAACACATCACTCTTCACTTGGAATCCTTCAACTTTTTGTCAGTGTGACAACATGGCTACAGAGAAGGAAGAACAACAATAACAAAATTATTAGAATTTTAGGGTGAGGTAAGCCGCATCTTACAGGAAAGAGAGGGCTGGACAGATTGCATATTCCTATACTTCCAGAAAGCATTTAACACGGTCCCACACGGGAGACTTATCAAGAAGCTGCAAGCTATGGCGAGAATAGGTGGAAATGTCTTTGAATGCATCAAAACTTACCTAGAAGGAAGGGAAGAGAGGGTTTGAGTAAGCTCAATGCCTGAATGGAGAGGAAATGGTAGTGGAGTCCCACAGGGTTCAGTTTTAGGACCACTTTTCTTCCTTATATATGTAAATGACTTACCAAAGTCTGTAGACTCATTCATGAATTTGTTTGCAGATGAGAGATTGTGAAGAAAGTAAAAAACGAGAACAATGCGAGAAAACTTCAAGAAGACCTAAATAGTCTGCATGAGTGGTGAGAAAATTGTCTAATGAAATTCAGTACTTCAAAATGTAAGGTGTTGAGAATGAGTACAAGTGCAAGAAGGGCCAAGCTTGACTACTCAATGGCAGGAGCAGAATTTCAAGAGACAGAGAATGAGAGAGATATAGGAGTAAATATACTGGCAGATTTTTCCACAGAAATACATATAAATGGCATAGTAAAGGCATCATATGCTTTCTTAGCAAATATAAGAGTAGATATCAGGCACTTGCACAAGGAAATGTTCAGAAATATTTATGTAACTTATGTGTGGCTAAAGCTTGAATATGCAGCCCCCTTTTTGAATCCATATTTGAAAAAAAACACGTCGTTAAGCTGGAAAAATTTCAAAGACATGTCACGAAACTGGTGCTAGAAATACGCAATCTCAAATATGATGAGAGGCTGAAGAAAACACACTTACCATCACTTGAAGTTAGAAGAATGAAGGGGGATATGGTAACGGTTGCTAAATTCCTTCATGGTTATATCAGAGTGGATAGGGATCAATATTTTGATATGGCTGGCACTGGGACCAGAGGTCAAAGTTTTTGAAGTTTCGAAAGAAAACTTTTTTGCAGGATGTAAGGAAGTACTTTTTTGTGTGTGTAAGAGTAATTGATAATTAGAATTCGCTAAGCGAGAATGTAGCAATACTAACTCAATCCATAGTTTTAAGGACAAATTTGATGTGTATCACTAAGAACAAGATGGAACCGACCAGGAGACGCATAGTTACGAGCTTAGGGTTCTTTCCTGTATATGTATTTTTATGAGTGTGACACTGGGACAGGCAAAAACTGCCCTCATCAATAAAGGCATATATATATATATATATATATATATATATATATATATATATATATATATATATATATATATATATATATATATATATATATATATATATATATATATATATATATATATATATATATATATATATATATATATATATATATATATATATATATATATATATATATATATATATATATATATATATATATATATATATATATATATATATATATATATATATATATATATATATATATATATATATATATATATATATATATATATATATATATATATATATATATATATATATATATATATATATATATATATATATATATATATATATATATATATATATATATATATATATATATATATATATATATATATATATATATATATATATATATATATATATATATATATATATATATATATATATATATATATATATATATATCTATCTATCTATCTATCTATCTATCTATCTATCTATATATATATATATATATATATATATATATATATATATATATATATATATATATATATATATATATATATATATATATATATATATATATATATATATATATATATATATATATATATATATATATATATATATATATATATATATATATATATATATATATATATATATATATATATATATATATATATATATATATATATATATATATATATATATATATATATATATATATATATATATATATATATATATATATATATATATATATATATATATATATATATATATATATATATATATATATATATATATATATATATATATATATATATATATATATATATATATATATATATATATATATATATATATATATATATATATATATATATATATATATATATATATATATATATATATATATATATATATATATACCTATATAAATACTACATATAAATATGCAATATATACTATATGTATATACATACTATATATCATGGTGGGAGCTTGCAGTGAATAGTATGCACGTGTTATCTCATATGACAAGTAGCAGATTCCTGAATCGACTGTCTTTTGGATAGAATTCTCTGGCAGAGAGTTATAAATCCCTCCCTCCCTTATTTCTATGGCTTGCCGAAAACCCATAAAGAAAATATTCCCCTACGCCCTATTGTTGCATGCGTTATTTCTTTTTCCTCCAAATTGGCTAAATGGTTAGCAGTTACCCTTTCCCCATTCTTAGGCCGTTTTTCTCAAGCTCATCTCAGACACACAGAAGATTTCATCCATAAATTTCGGTCTCTGAGGGTTCCCCTTAACAATATTAAATTGCTTAGTTTAGACGTGGATTCGTTGTTCACAAATGTTCCAGTTGAAAGTGTTCTACTTTTCCTGAAAGAGAAGCTAAGGCCGTACGAAAGTGAATTCCCTATTTCTCTAGAGAAGTTGATTAAATTAATAAGGTTATGTGTGACCAATAATTATTTCACTTTCAATGGGGAATTTTACAAACAAAAATTCGGTTGCAGTATGGGCAGCCCTCTTTCTCCTATACTTGCTAATTTATACATGGAACACTTCGAGACCGAAATTATTAGGGATATCAAGCCACACAACATGATGTGGCTCAGATACGTAGATGATATTCTGACGTACTGGGATGAAGCTTGGGGTAATTTTGATGAGTTCCTTAGACAACTTAATAACCAGGTTCCTTCCATAAAATTCAAAGTAGAATGGGAAAATAATGATATGATCCCTTTTCTGGACACCTTAATTAGTAGAAATGAAACGGGTTACAAATTCCGGGTATATAGAAAACCCACTCACTCAGCCTCATATATTCATTTCCTCAGTAACCACGAAGAGAAAATAAAACTAGGTGTAGCTTCAAATTTGTTCCTAAGAGCTTTTAGAATATGTAGTCCCCAATATCTGGAGGAAGAAATTAAGACCATTTACAATCAGCTAGATAAATTATGTTACCCATTCCTTTTCTTGACAAAGCCTTGCACAAAGCAAGGTGTATATACCATGGCACTGAAAGGAGAGCGCATTTTAATCACCGAGACAAGATAATTGTTCCCTTTCATTGTGCCTTAGAAGAAATTAACAAAAACATAGGCAAAGAGTCCCCTTTTGTATTCAAATATCCCAAAACCTTGAGAAGCCAGTTAGTAAATATTAATAAAATTAAAAAAGAGAACAATGCCGGAGTGTATAAAATAGGATGCAATAACTGCCCCAAGGCATACATTGGGCAGACAGGTCGTTCTCTGCAGCAGAGAATTACCGAACACAAAAGATCAGTCAGATATGGCCAAGAGAACTCTGCTATCTTTGTTCATATGAGAGAACACGGGCATACTATTAACTGGAATGGTTCCACCATGATGTTTAGAAGCTCATGTCCATATAAGCGAAAGATAGTGGAATCAGCCGTCATTGAAACATCCAAAAACTTCAATTTGTCCAAGGGCCAGTGGGTGCCTGATGCAGTGACATATCTCAAGCATACACTGGCCAAGATAATTCTCCAAGACAGACCGCCTTCAATTAATTAGACAGCCTCTTTGTTCAGCCGTGTTGTGTCTATGTATAGTTTTCCTTTAACTTTTTCTTTTCTATATGTATGTTTGTATGTTCTTATGTTTTTTGGTGTATATGCGCATATCTGTTTATGTGCATGTATATGCTTGTACATGTGTAAGTGTGTATATGCATTTATGGGTATGCATATGTTTTTGTGTGTTGCATTTTTAGTTTTCCATTTGTTATTTCATGCAAATAGAGCCCCCTACAAGTGGTTTTTACTATTTTCTTTTGCCTCTATATCTGTATGTATGTGCAAGCTTTTATATTTATAAATATATGTATGTATATGTGTGTGTGTGTCTGTGTATATATTTTTTATGCATATGTATTTATGTATATATGTATGTATGTATATATATGTATGTGTTTATGTGTTTTTGTGTATATATTTATATATATGTGTATGTATGTATATATGCATATATGTATGTTTGTGTGTGCGTATATATATAATATATATATATATATATATATATATATATATATATATATATATATATATATATATATATATATATATATATATATATATATATATATATATATATATATATATATATATATATATATATATATATATATATATATATATATATATATATATATATATATATATATATATATATATATATATATATATATATATATATATATATATATATATATATATATATATATATAT
>JAXCGZ010021320.1:37500-56253 GCA_037179515.1 Halocaridina rubra | reverse complement strand
TGATGAGTTCGTAATATATCCCGTTGTAAAGTCGATTTCTGCTCTTTATTTTTTAACCCCTTAATTATTGCTGAGGCTGTCGGATTTTTTTTTTCTCTCTCCAAAGAGAAGTTATAATGTGTTTCTGAGAGAATATTAGTTTTCGGACCTTTTTGTGTTTATTTACTTATATATTTGCGTAAATATTTGTCGCTGTAACAGTGGATAGACTACATCCCCCATTTATTGAACTAATAAAGTGAATGGGACTATCTCAGCTAAAATATAATTCTCTTTCTCTTAAATTACAAGGCATAAGTTCCATTTCTGAAGCATTGTGACAGGTCTTAGGATATTGAGGCTTACAGTTTATAGCTTATATTATTGATTATCAAAGACCTCCGCAGTACGTCATATTATGCAGTATTTGATGGATGCTTTGCTAGAGTTTGGATCCTGGAATATTTCATCACCTTCAAATATGAACTATTATTATTATTATTATTTGTACTTATATTTCTAATTTTTCCTTCTGCATCTATTTTACTTAGCTATATTTCCTCACTTACTACTCAAACTACTACCACTACTACTACTGTTGCTGCTTCTGCTACTACTACTTTACTTATAAAACCATACGCACCACCAAAACAAAATCTTAAAATAATGATGGAAAATAGGGAAACTCGATTTAATGGGGAGTATATGACTCGGCAAGAAACTAGGCTACGATTAAGTACTTGTAGTTATTGAGAGTTGATTACATAAGAGCAAACAGATGCTGTGTACGCGCTAGGTACATACGCATTACAGTTTATTTATAGCTTTATTTATGAATTGGGTTGTGGTTATTTTATTTTATTTGCCCGTTGAGCCGTGCATATTTGCCTCTTGCAGGGCGATGGATGGTACAGGAGGATGTCCACCCTACCAGTAAGTCCTAGAATAACCGTGGGAGGATATCCAAACTTACCTGGAAATCTAGAAGGAACGACGCGTTATATTCCACCCCCTCCTCCACATCCTCCCCCAAATGCTCTAGGCCGAGGGATGTCTGGGAGCCACTTGACTGCATCCCTTCCCTGGACTAAGAAATCAGGAAGTTCCCTCTGCCCTATTTGTTTGAAAGATTTTTTGTACCCCTCGGCCATGGCACTACATATGAGGACCCACACCGGAGAGAAGCCCTTCTCATGTACATTTCCACACTGCGATTACAAATCCACTCGCAAAGGCAATCTAAAGCGTCACGCCATTACTCATGGGGAAGCTTTTGCTGCCAGCTTTGAAATGTAATATTTCAGAATATCAAATGTGATATGTCAACGTTCATACTTGTTTTCACATGTTTAGAGAGAGAGAGAGAGAGAATGATATTTTTCCTCTTCGATGTGCATGAGTTACAGTTGTTGGCTCACATCCATTTACCCCTTTCAGGGCAGCCAGGTTCCAAGAAGTTATTGGTCTCAGGGCCTTGAAGAAGAAGAAGAAGAAGTGGTAAGGTTACATAGCAAGAGTGATACTCTCAGATCAGGAATGGTACAAAGCCTCCCACAAATGCAGCAACAGCAGTTACCCTATCATCAAGAGAGTGTTGAAGGAAACTGTTCTCCCCATATTTGCCCTTTCTGTGGGCATTCATTCTACTGGCCATCCCACTTGGAAACTCACATTCGAACCCACACAGGAGAGAAACCTTATCGTTGCAGTGTATGTTCTTATGGGGCTGCTCAGAAAGGCAACATGAGGAGACACATGCTTCTTGTTCATGGAATTACCGTTGACGCCAGCTTGACTCCGGCAAACGCTGTGGTTCAGTAAAGCTAATCCATAATTAATGAATGAGAGAGAGAGGGGATTTATTAATAAGAACCCAAGCCTTTTGTCTCACTACTTGCTCTTGTCTTTGCTGTTCATGGGAGGTGGCGGGATCAGATAAATTTGGTGCTTGCATCATCATCATCACCTTCATCTTCATCATCATAGCATAGAAGCTGGATAATGCTAGTTCTACTCCTCTCCTCTCCCCCTGGGTAGTAAGAGGCGTGGTGCTGACTGGCCTTTATTTGTCTCTTGTAGGGTGTGGGCGGCTACAGAAGCAGCGTATCCCTTGGGCTGGTGGCACACGCTATGTCTTACCTGTACATGAACCGAGGAGCTCCACCTGACAACTCTTCGGTCAGTGCTTATATGTCCGAGTCGCCGAGTCACCTTCTAGCTCCTCCTCCTCTTCCACATGAGCCACTCACGTTGGATGATAATAGGCCTGACCACAGCTGCAGGTACTGTGGCAAACATTGCGAAACCCCATCTCAGCTGGCTATCCACATCCGAGCCCACACGGGAGAAAGACCGTACAGTTGCCCTTACTGTGATTACCGAGCCACTCAAAAACATCACGTAAAAAGCCATCTGCAAAGGCGGCACAAAGATCACCACTTGCAAGACCAAATACCGGATCCAGCACCGTGACATTCTCCCTCCTTCTACAGCTACCGACCTACCTAGCACAAACTCTGTAATTAAAACTAAAAATAACATAAAATGAAAACTACGCTAGTAGTTGTGTTAGTCAGAAAGGAAAACTGAAAGACAAAGGTTCT
Organism: Halocaridina rubra; assembly: GCA_037179515.1. NCBI lineage: Eukaryota > Metazoa > Arthropoda > Malacostraca > Decapoda > Atyidae > Halocaridina > Halocaridina rubra. The sequence continues at coordinate 53,671 of JAXCGZ010021320.1, read as the reverse complement.
GTGATGGGACTATTAATGTAAGGAGCGTATCAGTACTTCTATACACAGAGTGAGTGGTTGGTTATGTGCCTTCTCTCTCTCTCTCTTCTAGGTGGGCCTCGGAAGCGGTAGTGTTTGGTCTCACGGCTTAATGGCAGCCAATCCTCGAAATCCCAGGGCCTTGATGTGCAGTGTATGTGGAAAACTATTTCCCAAGAGTTCTGAATTGCAGCGACACATCAGGATTCACACTGGGGAGCGACCCTTTGCTTGCCCCATATGCCCGTATAGAGCAGTTCAGGCCACGCATGTCAAAGTACACCTCGCTCGTCGCCATTCTCATATCCCCATCTCCTAGCCATGAAAAAAATCTTCTCCACATTCACAGTGTTCTCTCGCATCCAGCCTTGATGAATATGGCCCAAGATCATGTGAGTCACGAACGAGTTTCCCACGTTAAAGCAAAAAAAAACAAAACAAAAAAAAAGCCATCATTTCAGTAGTCTATTAAGTCATGAGCGTGAGTTGACTAGCTGTCAATTAGTCCTATAAGTTATTTGAGAAATGAGTAAATGGAATGAGTAAGAAAAGTAGGAATAAAAAGCAAGTATGGAAGGGGTGAAGCCTTTTTTTTTTTTTATCACCCGTTTTCTTCTTGTTCTCTCCCCGTAGGTGTGTGGTGAGGGCGGTGGTGGGCTGTGGGATCGCTGCCTTGTACAACAAGGCCATTCATCTGTGCCAGTAATCAGGTGGGATCGAACTTGTCATGTGTGTAATCGCGTCTTTACGCGTCCTGCCGAGCTCACCCGCCACCTTCGCACGCACACAGGGGAGCGACCTTATCAGTGCCCGTTGTGTGTCTATCGTGGCACTCAGGCAGTCCATCTTAAGGCTCATTTCTTACGACGTCATCCAGTCTAAATTCATTCATTCATTCATTCAAACCATTCGTTCATACATACGAATGAAAAAAATGAAAAAAAGAAAATGAGCTAGTTTCAAGTGTGACCGAAAACGGAACAAATAGCTAGTGTTTGTATCATTGAGCTTATACTCTGTGGTAATAGTCTTCCTTATGCTAATTTTGAGTGAGATCTTGTTTCTCCCAGTTACTGTAAATAAGGAAAAGAGAAAGAGGGGCGCAGTATCTTTCAATGTGTAATAGGGGGGAGGGTGTTACTTTGAGACCTCCACTTGTTTTTTATTTCCATTCTAGGTCACGGAGAGTGAGAGTGGCCTGTGGGAGGGAAGCTCGTTCTTAGACAACAACGAACCCCTTCCTCTTCCTAGACCTCTTATGCGACAGGATCGTCAATGTAATGTTTGCGGAAAAGAATTTAAGAGACCGGCTGAACTACGTAGGCACGAACGAATTCATACGGGAGAGAAACCCTTTCAATGTGTATTATGTCCTTATAGCGCCGCCCAAGCTGTGCAACTCCGATCCCATGTGTCTAGGCGCCACCCACAGCAGCCATATACTCCCACTGTCCATCATACGATCATGTTAACCTCTTCTTCCTCCTCCTCCTCCTCTTCCTCCACCTGCTCTGCTGTCCCTTCATCTTCCATCAGCAATCCATTGTCAGCAGACACCCCCATTCATTCAGCGCGTGGGTCAAACAATCACTCTGCTTTTCATCATAACAGTACCATTTACGATAAATTTCAGTATTACTAACAACTACAGCTTTGAACAGTTAATGGTGGCCACTAAAGCTTGGCCTAAAGTAATATGTATGTGTGATACTTTCTTCTCCTGTTTCGCCCCGTAGGTATTAACGCAACTGTATGGTGCTGGTGAGGGTGTTGGCATTGCAATACAAGAGGGAGGAGGAGGAACGGGAAGCTTGTCTGATGCTTGGATAGGGGGAGGAGGAGTAGGTGGTGGAAGAGGCTTTGACATGGTAGCAGCCGCAGCTGCTTATGCTACTGCTGGAGTGGGAGGAGGTGGAGGAGGAGGAGGAAGCGGAAGTGTCCTCCGTTGGGATCGTTGTTGCTACCTTTGCGGGAAAGCATTCATGAGACCCGCCGAATTGACGCGGCACATGCGTTCTCACACTGGAGAGAGACCCTTCGCCTGTCATCTCTGCCCCTGGAGGGGGTCACAGACGTGGCATCTCAAAAAACACTTGGCTCGGGTCCATTTGGTCAACGTGTTAACGTCAAAAGGCAGCAACAGAAGCAACAATAAGAATTCTTCTGCTGCTAACACTGGGACTACTCATCCTGAATAATCATTATTTTTGTCACGTATTTTCTCATGTTTTTTTGTTGGTCATTCATATTTTCATTTGTCACTAGAATTTTCAGTCGTGTATATGTTTTATTTATATTGTATGGAGCTTGAAAAAAAAAAGACAGCCTTTTGTTATTTATATGTATATATATTTTTTTCTGCTTTCATATAGTATATGCTGTCCATTCCTTAAGATGCTATACATAATACCTCATACAGGAGCAGCTAACTTAGTCGATGTGTTACTGCTCCAAAATATAAATACATAAATAGTTACATATAAAGATATATCTATATATATACATACGATGTAAATAAAGATTTTTCATGAACACTTTTTTATTGAACCTTTGTGAATAACTTATATCAAATAGAATGACACATGTAGTCTTTCAGTATTATGCATATGACCGAGTTAGACAATATCGTGGTGTCCATTTTATTTGGTGATTATATATACATGTATATACAGTATGTGTGTGTGCTACTATTGTTGAAACTTAATGATTTCTTTCGTAAAAGGAGGAAATTAATAGTATATATTTATTATCCGTAACAGGGAATGAATATTTTAACGCAATATACTCAGTATAAATGAAAGAAAGGATTCAGTATTCTCCCGGTGACTATTATAGAATTTAAAATTTGATTAATATGTTGAACAGGTAACTTATAATACCAACTATAATATTCCCCCTAGAAACTCTGCTAATGACAGCCCCTCGTATGTTTCGGGCTAATATCCCTGCATGTGGGTAGTCTCTTTTTCGAATTTATTTTAAGCTGGAAAAATGTGAAAAAGCTCCGTCTTTTATTATGGAAAGTTGTGCCATAGGGAACACGGTAGATTACCCACCCAGGCCGTGTGTCAGATATATCTATGCCAATATTTCCCTGAAGTCGAGGAAAATCATGGGAAAAAAAAACCGTATTCCTGTGGCAGGAAGTAAGTGTTAAATAACTCAGAATGAGAAAATGGCGGCATACTGCATATGATGTTACTTAGATAATATTTCAGTATATGCATAACCTGCGACTGTTGATTTGAAAAACATTTTGATCATCCAGTTATACTTCGAAGTGAAGTACTTTTTAAAATAGTTAAGGATGGGAGGTTTTATTATTTTTTTTTTTTTGAAAGCTCATCATTTTCATCGTGTCCTAAGGTGAAGTGAGATATTCTCTCTCTCTCTCTCTCTCTCTCTCTCTCTCTCTATATATATATATATATATATATATATATATATATATATATATATATATATATATATATATATATATATATATATATCGGACTGTGAAGGGAAACAATAATTAATGGAGCACCGTTGCGCTCAAGAGAATAATCTCCTCGTAAGCGCTAATGTACTATGTTACTTTCCTGTTCCATTTTTACTTTAAATACTTTGCTCATATTTACAATATTGTCATGTTTCACGTGAAATAATTTCGAATGCGCTCGCGCGCATATTTTCTTGGTTCTTTTCACTTATTATGGGTGTGGCTGCATGCACCGTGTCAAACAGTGAAGATGATATTTTCTTTTAAACGCCGCACTAGTCTAAAGACCATCATTTAACCTCAGGCGATTATTAAATAAATATTTTTGTAAACAAATTCTCTAAACTTGATAGAAATCAATTCAAGAGTAAGCTAAGTACAGTAGCCAGATAAACATGTCATTATTAATCTTTAATTAAATGGAGGAGAAAAAAAAAAGGAAATGACTTTCTTGAAACCTCCATTTCAGTAGGCCATTTGAATACAACTACTTATAGATACCCATGGATGGACTTAAAAACTTAGGTGTCTCTCAATTGCTCGATTTAAACGCTATAGTAGTATTAATAACAATTTTGACGATGCCTTAAGCAACCGGACCATGTGAATTATATATTAAAATAATTATACGTTAAAATGTAAATATTCTCTTACAATTGTGTGATCTTTGAAGATGAGAGGCGAGGACAAAACAACATTCGATGTGTCGAAGAAAATAACTGACCAATGTATGAAACTAAAAATATCATAGTTCCTGTTTGCTATTTTAGCTTATGTAGTTATTATGATGTCCTGTGTCGAAGGAAATAACTGACCAAAATATATGAAAATAAAAATAAAGATTTCATAGTTCCTGTTTGCTATTTTAGCTTATGTAGTTATTATTCTGTCCTGAGTGTGTTAGCAACACTTATCTTCGTCGTCCGACTCCTTAGCATTAGGCTGCAGCCTATTGTTAAAGAGTCGGACGACGATAAAAGTGTTGCTAACACACTCAGGACATCATCATAACTACATAAGCTAAAATAGCAAACAGGAACAATGATATTTTTTTTATTTTAAATTATTGGTAAGTTATTTCCTTCGACACATTAAATGTTGATGTTTTGTTGTCTCAACGCCCCGACTAATCTACAAAAGGAGATATTTTTGGAACCACCGGAATGGGTTCGACTTGGGACCTTTTGGGATGAAATATTCTCAAAGCTGCAGACGTACCCATTATTTTTATTATTCATGTTAAATAATGATCAAGACAAGGTGATTTCCATTCCTATTTACTCGGCTATAGAAGAGTGTGTGTGTGTGAGAGAGAGAGAGAGAGAGAGAGAGAGAGAGAGATTACCCCTCCCCAAATGAATACCGCTTTCGCTTATTTTTTTTTCCCGTTGGCAGTTAATTTTGTTTTCCCCAGTTTTTGTTTCTTGGAAATTTTCCTCACCACGTGTGTTATTTGAAGTATCTTTTTTTTTGTTACTTAATTTCATTGGGTGTTCTTGTTCTCTATCGTGTCCCATTGTCTTCCAAAATATCCTTTTGTTTTCATCTTCCCATGCTCATGTGTTTTTATTATATATAAAGGGGGGTTTACACGGTCAAATGGTTCGTGTGAACGCGGGTCGACGCGTGTTGGTGTGTCGAAAACGTGTCGACAAACGGGGTCGTTCGACAACCAAATACCCCGTTCACACGTTCGAACATCACTTCAAACACTTGTCTGTCGAACCGCGTTCGACGAACCGTTTGACCGCCCCCTTAAGAGAGAGTAGAGTACTTTTGGAAAGATGATCACGTGTCGTTTTTCCTTCCCAGCTGACCTTGTGTCCTGCTGAACATGGATACAAAGTCATTATATGTAAAATGCTTAGCGTATACCGCGTAAAAATTCTTATTTTAAACTTTATTCATTTATGAGTGTATGTACTGTGCTAAATACGTCACACGCTCTCCTAGTATTAGATATATGTAGTTCGATACAGAGCCATAGGTAGAGTTTGGTCATACTTATCTCCCGTATTCAGTGACCCAACCTGTGTCTTACTTTTCTGGAAAGGCAGAGTCAAAAGGTAGTATAGTATGGCAGTACAAGATAGGAATGGGCAAACCCTGAGCGCGGGCGGCAACGGAGGCAAGATGGCTCTTGAAGGCTAAATTCCTCACTCATGATTTCTCTTTCATCAACCCCTCCATATTTAAACGAATAGAGCTATTTAAAAGGCATTGTGCGTGATCATTCTGGCTACCTATTGTGGTAAAACCTATTTCTATATGTGATATTCGTGTGATCCCTTTGGACGACTTTCATATGTGAAAACTATTATTTAGTGCTATCTGACAGCTCCTCCACCCAACCCCAATAGCTTTAGAAGTATTGCAATGATATAGGTGAACTTGGGCCTAAAATTTGGTAGTAACCGTTTCATTTCTTTGGCGTTAGATCTTGAACATGTTATTTATTGATTTATTATTACTTGTTTTCTTATTATTTTTTTATTTTCTTTGATGTTTCTTATCCCCGTAATCCGGATGAAGTAGTTTTATGTTTGATTTTGGTAAAGCATAATTAGATTTGGTATGGGAAGATAACGGGGTTATGTTGCTTTTTCAATATATATATTTTTTTTAACTGGCGTAATTAACTTACTAATTAATATGTACTACAGACAGAATTGATGAGAAGGATATTATTATTATTGTTATTATTATTATTTTTATTACGTACTGTGCCGAATGATATATATATATATATATATATATATATATATATATATATATATATATATATATATATATATATATATATATATATATATATATATATAGCTGGTGATGATGCAGATGATAGTAATGATGGTGGTGTGAAATACTACTACTACTACTGCTACTCCTACTACTACATCCACTACTACTACTTCTACTACTACCTGTGCTTAGTAGACATGATCGGTGTTGCTGACGGAAGTGTTTCTCTCTTCTAGGGCGTGGGAGTAGGGCTGATGTCAAGGCTGGGTCTGGTGCAAGCGGCCTTGGCACGGCAGGGGCTGCAACACCCCCTGTTCGATGATGATGAGGATGATGATGATGTGGATATGACGGGAATTGATGAGGACAGCCGGAAGCTGTTAGACTCGGAGTTCAATCCCCTCAATTACCCCGACAGCGGCCACTTCATATGCAAGTTTTGTGGGAAGATCTTTTTCTATCCCTCCTCTCTAGAGAAGCACATCCGAACGCACACGGGGGAGAAGCCCTTCAAGTGTCCCCAGTGTCCTTACACGGCCAGTCAAAAGAGCCACGTGAAGACACACGTCCAGAGAAGACATAGCAAAGTAGATTTTACCCTATAACCTTAAAACTGCCATTGGATTCATTCTTATTATATCGCATTCTCCTTTCACTCTCTCTCTCTCCTTCTCTCCCAGTTCTCCCATGACATAACAAACAGCAGCAACGGGACGATTGGGATAGACTGATATTTGCTGGTCATTTCACGAAAGGGACAGCACAGAGGTCATTCACTCTCGCTTTACTCCTCTTCTGTTATCACTGTCTTCATACAATTAAAAGTTGTTGCCACTCCAGTTTAGTCCTGATTATATGTTTACTGCTATTTTCGATCATTGGCAAACGCGCTCACTGAAGAGCGAGCGAGCGAGAGAGAGAGAGAGAGAGAGAGAGAGAGAGAGAGAGAGAGAGAGAGAGAGAGAGAGAGAGAGAGAGAGAGAGAGCGAGCGCTAAGATACCAAAAGATTTTGCATATTTATGGAGTGCAAAAAGGGGGGAAACCTTGACAGTGTCCAGTATAGTAATGATTCCTTAACCTCATGGTGTTACTGCATACTATGGGTATTATTACATCAGTCGTCATCATGCAATAAAGGGAGAGGACAGTAAATGAAACTATGGTGCTGCTGTTAATCAATTTTAATGCGTCCTGATTCAGTATTGGGTGGCTTTGTTGCGAAAACCTCTCATTGAACGGAAACACATCTTACAAGGTAACGGACGTTTGAGCCGAGGTTTGCTCTTTCCTCTGAAAATATTCCTGTAAATGAGAATGGGCAAGGTCATTCATTGTTAGGATAAGTTTCTCCTGCATTCCCCTCTATTGTGTTGACATAATAACGGCCACCTAATGTATGTATACGATTCCAACTCGCTTTTGATCATGGTGCTGCTCACACATTTCGTGTCTTGGAATGCTGTGTCAAGTATTCTTTTCTTCATTTCTCGTGCGTATGAAGTCAGGTTGGCGAGGTGAACTTACTGGATTATATTTTCGATATATATATATATATATATATATATATATATATATATATATATATATATATATATATATATATATATATATATATATATATATATATATATATATATATATATATATATATATATATATATTATATATATATATATATATATATATATATATATATATATATATATATATATATATATATATATATATATATATATATATATATATATATATATATATATATATATAGAGAGAGAGAGAGAGAGAGAGGTTGATATGGTTGTGAAGGACAACAAAGCAGTGAGGATCAAGATATGTGGCTGTTCGACAGGAGGAGTGTTGTCAGTGGGCGTAACAAATGCACCTCCTGAATAATGTAGCATAATGCTGTGTTCTTTTCTTGTGAATCATTCCATTGACATTGATACGGTGCAAAGCATAATATTTTTCTTCCATGCTTTACGATAATAAGGAAAAAAGTTATAAAATAACAAATAAGGAACTTTTTATTTTTATATTGTTTATTTTTGAGTATTCTGAATATGTTGTTGTAGTGCACAAAGGATATTGTTATTTTAAAGACATAGAATTTCAGGTGTAGCTTTTCTTTTCAACTGAGCTCTTCGATACATTTCTGCTGCACCTAAATTTGTAATTGAACGGAAGAAGAAAATTAAACTATAGAGATGTGTTAAATATTGGAATTTTCAACGTGAACTTTCCACGTTTTAGCTCTAAAACTGGATTGCCAGAAATTTTGTCTTCATTTTATTGGAAAAAAAAATTATTATTTTTTTGCTTATGAGCATACAGTCAACACGAGAAACTGTAAATCTGATTCTCCTCCTCGATGCAAATATCATTATTATATATATATATATATATATATATATATATATATATATATATATATATATATATATATATATATATATATATATATATATATATATATATATATTATATATATATTATACAAACTTATTGTGGGAAATAAATTATTTGAAACTTTATTTTTGGTGTGTGATTCCTATCCATTCATTTCTTTTAAATGTTAAGAGAATTTCTCTTAACAAAAGAGATTAGTTGGTTGTAGTATAAGAATACTGCTAAGCCAGACGTATGCCACTCAACGGCCGTCTTCCCTATTGGGATTCTTTAATGCACACATAAAAATTAAGTATTTAATTGGCATTTTCATCATGATGTCATGTACGAAGGTCATAGTAATGCTTTGAATCCCCGTGATAAAACCTAGAAATGGTTAATGTTTTATTTATAATGCCTATTCAATAGTTTTGTATTTTCATGTATATATATCTTGAAGTCTAAAGAAATACAAGCTGTATGGTCAGTGAATTTATGTTCTTATCTGCCAAAACAAGTCCTTTGCAAGAAGGCAACCGTCCTAGCCCTTGGTAGATAAGGGAGTCCGTGACGTAAAACCGGAACCGTATGTTGGTGTAATGAAATTTCATATTTGAAAATTTAGCCTAATAACGGGTGAGCTTAAATGGTCACACTACACAGATATATATATATATATATATATATATATATATATATATATATATATATATATATATATATATATATATATATATATATATATATATATATATATAATATAAGGGAGGAGAGATCAGATAATCCATAGGAAGCGGCTCTCTCTCTCTCTCTCTCTCTCTCTCTCTCTCTCCTCTCTCTCTCTCTCTCTCTCTCTCTCTCTCTCTCTCTCTCCACCCTTGTTGCGCATGTGTTTGTGCATGCGTATGTATGGGGGGCATCGCCACCAATGGCAATATTGCTAGTTCGGTATCGATTAAAATGTTGGGGAGTTTAACATTCCTGACATTATTAAGAGGGATGGATGCTCGTGGTATGAAACGCATTGAATGAGGTTTACCTTTCCCTACTTCATCCAGGATCTCAATAGCAAGACAGAGAGTTCAATGACATGATTAGATATTACTTTGCGTTCGTTTCATAGAAACACCTTTGGAGAAAAATGGTTTCCTTTGTTTGCTAGCCTCGTTCCATTCTCAAGTTCAGCGAGTACACTATAACGTGTATGGAACTATATATATATATATATATATATATATATATATATATATATATATATATATATATATATATATATATATATATATATATATATATATATATATATATATATATATATATATATGTGTGTGTGTGTGTGTGTGTGTGTGTGTGCGTGTGTGAACTTGGGATTCCGAATGCTCTTATGCAAATATAACAACAGCTTTATTCATTATCTGGAATACAAATTGGTCTGTAAACGATTATATATAGCGTTTTTTTTTTTCTCCCTGCGGTTATTTAGTCCTGGCAGGCTGCTAAAAGTTTGGTTTGTGATTGTTAAGGATTTAGAGGTTTCCGTCTGCCTCACTTCACTTTTAGTGAGAGGACAGACGAGTTTCCTTAAGAAGTTAGAACCGGAGCCAGTGGCGGATATATATATAACATTTTCTCCTTTCGTTTCGAATCCGAATAACTTAGCTCGTGGGAGAAGCAAATAGCTCTTTATTCTTAGGTAGGAATCCCCCCCCCCTTCAGTTTTGGGGATGGAGAGAACATAAATGGGGGTACTGTCTCACTTAGCATAATATGTTGGTGAGGGCAGAGTGCTGATGATGGCGGTGGTGGTGGTTGTTGACGTATTGATTTTGTCGATTGAGCTCGAAATTGGATACCCGGCTTAAACCCATTTTCTTTATATGTTACTCAAACATGTTTTCCTACAAAGGGGAAAAGAAATTGTTACTATTTAAAAAACAAAACAAAAAACATTGCTTTTACTCGAAAGCTGATTTGTTTCAAAGGGTTGAGTTGAAAAGGGAGTCATCTGAATTGCATTGCGGATGTTGGTAAGATTATGCAAAGCAGTATGTACAGTATAGTGTATTTTGATCTCATTCATAGATATACGCCTGCTCTAGCATATATATATATATATATATATATATATATATATATATATATATATATATATATATATATATATATATATATATATATATATATATATATATATATGAGCTTTTCTCTAGTTTATTTACTAGTTATATAGAATTTCATTCTGATGAGATAGTGTTAGAAAAGCTTTTAGATACCTGAGAGTAATGTTTTGAGTTAATATGAATAAGAATGAAGTTCTAAGGTTTATAATCCTTATTAAAAAGGAAATGACCGTTCGTGCATGATTTATACACTTCCTGGAACTTAATTTTGCGATGGTGGCAGGTGTTAAAATACAAGAATCGGTTTTCACTTTCGTTATGTTGTATCGTAGTGCATATTGCGGTAAAACTTCCCTCCGAATGCATGAAAGCGACATTTAATGATCTTGCGAATGATTTACTGGAATGAAATGACCTTTGTCGATGTCATGACCTTTTACGTTTTAGCTTACGAGGAAAGTACTTAATTTCATGCCTCAACACTGAGATAGTTTCAGATGTGTCTTTTGTACTAAAGCACACCTCTTCTTATACCCTCACATCTGACAAGTCATATCAGTTCCCATCTGTTTCCTTTCTTATCTTTGCCAATATTTCTAGGTCTTCATTACTTTGACTGTTCTTTCAGCCTGGCATTTTTATGCCTTGTCCTCAAATTGCTACTTTAATTTTTTTTTTGTGCCCGGGCCCGATTAGGGCAATTTTCTTTATCTGTATCCTTTTCATAGTGCCCTGGGTAGCGATGTTATAAGTTTAGGTGAACGGGAAGCATTTTATTTTTATTTAAAAAAAAATCGTTTATATATCTTCTTCCCATATTAAACCCAGTGTGATGATGTAACAATTTATTATAATTAATATATAACCTACATGTAAAGAAACAAAAGTATACCAGTAAGATATTGCCTCTGAACGTAGTGTTTTATCTTAACAAGATAGTGGATCCAAAACGTATTTAATATATTAGTTCATACAGTCGAGATAATATCATATACTGTTAAATCGGTATTTCATAGTTTAATTCCTAAGTAGGTCTTAGACTTGAACAACTCAATGATTAGTCTCTCTCTCTCTCTCTCTCTCTCTCTCTCTCTCTCTCTCTCTCTCTCTCTCTCTCTCTCTCTCTCCTCTGTTTCTGTTATATTTAAAGCGATGGTTTATTTTCTAGTCTCAGTGAATGCCTGTAAACTGATTTAATTCATTCATGGCAGTGCCTCTTCCTCCTTGGCTTACTTAAGTTATCGATACGCCATTTTTGTATGATAAAACATGTTTTATTTATTTATATTGTAATATTTGTTTTGAGGATTTACGCCAATGTTTGTCTCTGAATAGTTTTATATTGCTGTTAGATATAAATTTCTTTGGAAATGGAATTTCTGTTGGTTACAAATCCGCCTATTTCAGTAACTTTTAAGTATTGGAACGTATCATATACATTAGTTCATTAGTTTACTATGTAAACGTTGCATAATTGCACTTGAAACTAATTAGCTCATTGATACACAGTTTGGTTGGAGAAAATACTTGTATATATATATTATTATGGGTCCTCCATGACCCCGTTCCACCCATCCGTGGGTGGAGAATCTAAAAAAAAAAAATGTGTGGTGTAGATCTTAGGCATTATTTCTTTATGAACGTACGTGAATGTTTTATGTATATAGTTGTGCATGTTGATATACTGTATAAATGTGTGGAGAGATTTATTTTGATAGGGTGGCTATGAGAGAGAGAGAGAGAGAGAGAGAGAGAGAGAGAGAGAGAAGTAATAAGCGTGGCGAGCTTGAGCAGTAGTGATTCAAGCACGACTATCATAGGGTAAGGAGGGAAAGGGGTGGTATCTGGAGGGGATGTTTGTTTGGGGGAGTACGTTGGTACGTGAGAGCATAAATAACGCTTATAACTGAGTATACGGCAACTACCGTTTATTTGTTCACCAATGTGTTAGTTATAGCATCGTGGCTCCGACTTCGACTTCACATTGTAATTTATAGTTTTACAAAATGGATGACATCACATTGTAATTTATAGTTTACAAAATGGATGACATAAACCATTACTAAGATTTGTCTGTAGGTATTCCAGTTTAAATTGATTACACACTATTTTTTTTTTTTTTACCGTGGTGAATTGTATGTGCTTTCTAAAAGCTTTTGTGGAACGACAATATACTGGGTGATCTTAGTGTGTTGCTCTCTATTAAATAATAATAATAATAATAATAATGATAATAATTTATTATTTATGAAGCACGGCCCATTTCCTGTGCTCAGATCAATGTATTACCTTACGTTCATGTCTTATGGATACGAGCTCTCTGTTTACATTAAACACACGCATGCACACACATGTACGTGTCATAAGAGAGGAATGTAGGTTTTACTCAAGGCACCAAGACATTATGCTTCAGTTTTCTCCTATGTATAGATATCATCCCATGGAATTCTAGAGCTCTACATAATATACACTCCTTTCAAAGAATATATATATATATATATATATATATATATATATATATATATATATATATATATATATATATATATATATATATATATATATATATATATATTCCCCACTGATGCCATACCATTATGTTATGTATCCAGAGGTATATCCCCTTCGCATTTCCACATATATATATATATATATATATATATATATATATATATATATATATATATATATATATATATATATATATATATAATATATATATATATATATATATATATATATATATATATATATATATATATATATATATATATATATATATATATATATATGGATAGAGGTCATCTACGAAGGTTTAATGAAATGATGAGGTGTTGAGATATTGTAGACTGAAATTTACAAATGACAGTATGAAAGATGCCAAGCACTCCGTCTTTGCATTTTTCTTTCTTAGCCGACTTGATGTATATTGTGGAGGATATTGAGATGGTGTCGTTATATCCAAACCGACAGCGGATGAGAAGTCGTGAAGGGAAACTTCTTAATCTACACTGAATATTCTTGGATATTCATTACACATATTTCATTATCCCTTCACATCTGACAAGTCATTACACTCTCCATCTCTGTTTCTCTTTACTTTATGTATTCTTCGTACCCAGGCCCGATGGGGACTGTTTTATTTTATTATTTTTTTGTCCGTCCTGGTGTCACAATCATTAAAAAAATAAAAAAAATAAACTAACAGGATCCAGAAGAAAAGGTGTTTTGCTTTAAGAGCTGCGAAACTGAAGTATTCTATCGGAAGTGTTTAATTACTACAGAACAACGTCACTCATTGAAACAAAATGCTGAAATGGTTCAGAACAACACGATTGAGTACTTCAAAGGCGCGTTTGTAATTAGACTTGTTAAATATAGTATTGCTGTTTTTTTTTTTCTTGGAATAAGCAGCATTATTTTTTTAAAAAATTCATCCACTATTTTTTTTACCTTATTCCAGTGACTATTATATTTATGAAAATTATTTTGTTATTGGTGATGCAATTGTCACCCTCAGTGATTGAAGGGGAGAGAGAGAGAGAGAGAGAGAGAGAGAGAGAGAGAGAGATATTGGAAATTATTTCATTTGAATTAGGAGTGAATCATGTTCTCAGGGCCTAGCTACAGTTAAATCGCGGATACCGCAGTAGCGCCTCTCTCTCTCTCTCTCTCTCTCTCTCTCTCTCTCTCTCTCTCTCTCTCTCTCTCTCTCTCTCTCTCTCTCTCTCTCTCTCTCTCTCTCTCTCTCTCTCTCACACACACACATCGTTTTGCTTATCATAACTGCAATGTAAGTCACTTGTCCCTTATTTACTATCTTTCGAATTGAGTTTGTTTTGCCGATGAAAGGATTGTACAGCCAAATTACCATTGGGAATACCCTTCATTTAGGAAAATCTAGTTCATACCTCTCGAATGTGCTTGTTGTTGTTGTTGTTATTATTATTATTATTATTATTATTATTATTATTATTATTAGATATTATTATATTTTCCTCTTCAGTAAAATGGGCAATCTCTTTCTTAAGAAATCTGACTACATTTCATTAATATATACGTACATACATACACATAAGCCTCATTCCCCTTTGTCGGGGGGGGGGGCGTGCCAATAAACGCGCATTCACCACGATCCGCACATACCTTAACCACTCCTCTCAGCTCCTTTGGGGAAAAAGAGTTGCCATGTCTTCCCACCCCCTTCCGCCCAGCTTGGGTCATCCACAAGGTAGGCGGGCAAGGTTATTTTTTCATCCTACGAGTATATATATATATATATATATATATATATATATATATATATATATATATATATATATATATATATATATATATATATATATATATATATATATATATAAACTTGAATAGGACTGTCCAGGACAGTCCGATGTTAAATCTTCCTTCAGTTACGGTTATATTTTATGCCTACATCAACACTGAATATTCTTGGATATTCATTACACACCTCTTATTATCTCATCACTTCTGACAAGTCATTACACTCTTTATATCTGTTACTTTTTACTTAGTGTATTCTTCGTGCCCGGGCTCGGTGGGGACTGTTTTATTTTATTTTATTTTTTGGCCCGTCCCGGTGTCACAATCATTGGAAAAAAAAAAAAAAAAAAAAAAAATATATATATATATATATATATATATATATATATATATATATATATATATATATATATATATATATATATATATATTATTTTTTTTTTTTTCACGCGCACACGAAATGTTTTTAAAGAGAAGTTTATTATGAGAGTTCACCAATTACCATATTAGTTATTATATGACATTTTGAGGGGACTTCAGAACATTTAGCCCTTCAAGGATTCATCCTCAATGTAATAATAATAATAATAATAATAATAATAATAATAATAATAATAATAATAATAAAGAAATAGTCATTATACATTTCTACAGACGGAAACCAGTTGATTTTTCGTAGTCCCAGGACCTCTTATTTTACTCTTGTCTCAATTTCAGAAAATTCGGGTTTTTTAGTCATACATTTTTTTTCTTTTTTTTAAGGTTTGAATTGTAACAAATTTATCAGAGGATTTCAGTAAAATTTACAGGTTAACGCTATATTTTTTTTTCCATGAAAGATGGATACTATCTTGAACTTGAAGGTTGTCACGTCACAAACAATTAGTACAAATATTCGTCAGAGTTTGCTATGATCAGGACTTAAACTGAAACTGTGTCTCGCTTTGTGTAACGTTCACGTTGCTTCTTTAGTTTGTCATGGATTTGCAATTTTACTTTTCTTTCATTATTATGTAAATATGAGAAATATAATTCATTGTGCAAGAGAATGGGAATTGGAAAGATGGAGAGAGAAAAAAAAATGCGAGCGAGGGCTGAGAGATTTTTCTCGTTCTGTTTTCAGGAGGCGCCTTCGGTTGC
>JAXCGZ010021320.1:0-27500 GCA_037179515.1 Halocaridina rubra | reverse complement strand
TTTCCTTAAGTGCCTTGGTCAGTGCTCACATTATATAACCCCATCAACATATTATTTTTAGTAAAAACACAGTAAATAAAAAGTTATTGGTGTTTGCATGAAATAATATACTCAGACACTCCCCAACTTACAAAATGAGTTAGGTTCCAGAAGTCTGTTCATAAGTAGTATTGCTCGTAAGTTGTGTAAGGTAAAACAGAGAACGGTTCAGTATATGCACATGCAGTCTTGTACAGTACTTAGGCTAAAGACAGTTAACTACTGCATAAAGTATATGGTATTAATGAATATTAATTCCGTAATAATAATGTAATAATGGAGTACAATACAGTAATTCATACATTAATACATGGTAAGATAATGGGTAGGGTTTTGTTCGAATCTGTGAATGTTCGTAAATCGGCTATTCATAAGTAGGGGAGCTTTTGTAATTTGATCAAATATCAACATGATGTGCTTTCTGGACTTCTGCAAATATACAAAGTAAAGTTTTATATTCTTAGGGATTTATATATTTTTTTTCTGTAACAAAGACAACCATATAGAGCTCTATTTTAAGTTTATTGTAGTAATGATTATTATATATATATATATATATATATATATATATATATATATATATATATATATATATATATATATATATATATATATATATATATATATATATATACAGTGTTGCCTCACTTATCGCGGTAGTTCGGTTCCGGGACCCACCGCGAACCAGGAAATCCGCGAAGTAGGATCCGCCTATATGTACATAGATATTTTAATATATTTTTACGTTTGCACTGTATAAACCCTCCCTGCACTGTTAAAAAAACACCCTTTACATTATAAATAACAGCAAGCAAAGTAAATTTTTATGAAAGTGATAGAAAAATTACGGTGATTGAGGTGATAATGACTTGACATACATACTCATTTACAATTATTTTTTCATTTACGTACTGTATAAACCCTCCCTGCACTGTTAAAAAAACACCCTTTACATTATAAATAACAGCACGCAACGTAAATTAAAAAAAAAAATGAAAATACTGAAAATGTTTTTTTTTTCAATATTTTAATATTTTTGCGTATACCCATAAAATAAAATTATAATTTATAAAAAAAAAAACCGCGATAGAGTGAGACCGCGAACCAAGAAGTGCGATACAGCGGGGTAACACTGTATATATATATATATGAGCTGATGTATTACTTGTATAGAAACGGTCACATAGTAAAATAAATATAAAATTTATAATGGATTTGCAAACATTCTAGCACCATAATTAATAATATCCAATTTAATTGTGTACAGAGAACTAATGTACAGTATAATTATATTTAATTAATTTTAATTTTCATATTTAAATTTTATAATTTGTTGCATAAAAATTTTATTTTTTATTTTTTGTACTGGGTTTATATTTATCTTTTATGTTTAAGCCCACAGGCTGGAATATATGTCTTTTCTGAATGGTGATCAGGCAAAAAAAAAAAAAAAAATATTCATGAAATGCTAGTGCAAATTTTCCCTTTACTCTTGAGTTTAATTGTTCACTGCCGTCTTTAATAGGAAGAAGGAAAATAATTCACAAGACAAGCACTGCAGTAGCTATATGGGGTGTACATGAGATGTATAAATCAGTATTTTATTGTAATTTATTACATCTTGGCCTCACTCATAGATACAATGTATATAGTATTTTATAGAGTACAGTATAAGTTTAGTTCTGTTTTACTAATACCCAATTCTTATTTAACTCTTACTTATAAAAGAATAAGGACCTTATTCTTTTATAAGAAATTTTAAGTGAAAGTATGCCATTTGCATATAAACCAATCTATATTGCACAGTAATAAAATAGAAGAATGAGCTCTCTCTCTTACTCTCTTGTGCAACTTGTGCTGTGTTTGTTTCAGCTTGTTGTACTAAAATTTGTATACATTATTTGAATAGCAATAATATAATAATCTTCAGCAGTAATTAAGTAAGAAAAGTGTGTATCAGGTCACAAGAACTTCAAACGATGTCATATTACACTTGCTAATACTAGTATCAATAAAAAGGAATATGATAGTGTTGAACCATACAGTAGGTCATAAACATAGTCTTCTTCTTACCTTATATTTTTGGACAGGTCACATTTACTTTCTATGCATAACTCCTATTTCTTGCTGAAATTATTAGTTTTATGTTTATATGTTTCACTGTAGCATAATAGGTATATCAGAACAGTATTAGTATTATATTTTTCTATTGTAGCTGCATATTTTATGGTGTACGTATATTCTAGACCATGTTTACATTGGGCTCTGCAGTTACTGTTTATTTAACTGCCATCAGTGTTGGGGATCAGTTTTATGATACCTAGATGTTATGGGCTTGTATATATTAACTGAAAGATACTTACTTCAGATACGATGTTTATATTTCTAGGGAAAACTTTTTTTGTATTTAAGTGCATAAGAGGCAAAATGTCATTTAGATCACTTTTTGTCCAGAACATTAAGATAAGAATACATTTTTATTGTCACCACCTATATTAAGGCTACTAGGCTAAGCTTGCTTAAGAGAGAAATATATATATATATATATATATATATATATATATATATATATATATATATATATATATATATATATATATATATATATATATATATATCTGTAATTACCAATTTCCATTATTTTTATTCCATATGTAGTTCTATATTGATTAGGTTATTTAGGAAAATTAGTACAGTATGCAGCATTTTATTTTGTGCATATTTTTCCATATTTTATTATGCTTGACAATGTCGTGCAATTGAATGTTCAAAGCCTTATATTAGAACCCACCGGAATGTTCAGAGCATGATCATACACTCCATTGAGCGTGTTTCAATCACATATGCAGTTTAACCAGCATAATATACAATGTCTATAGAATTTCGCTCAAATTCATGTTTATTTCATGTTGTAGGATTTGTATATTTTTCCAAAGTTTTTCAGTTCTTGTACAGCACTTGCTTCACATCATAGGAGTGAATAATAATTCTTTCCTTTGCTCTGATTCACAGCTTTCAGGATTAGGCATTGTAATTGTTCATTGAGGGAGCTCCATTTACGAGATAACGTGCTACAGAAACACTTCAGATTATTTTCGTATCTAAATTTATCAGAGGAGGCCTTCTGTAATTGCACTAATATGTACCTTTAGTAGCTTTAGCTCCCCCAATTGATGTAATTTTAAATAAGTGTTTCATTTTGGTCTGTCATCGTTTTTATGTTTATTTTTTAAGCTTAGTTGATGAGTTTGTCTATCTATTATATGTTAAAGTTGATGAGTTCTTGAAGTCACTCTTATTATCAAATTTCCAATGAAAGATGAGTAATCATGTGTTGTTTTTCCATTATAAATTATATGTATAATGTGTATGACTTGGTATTAATTTATTCAAGGAATGTAATGTATCATCTGAAATGGATCCTTCAGAAAAGAACTAAAATGGAAGCAAGATTTCACATACGCCATTTGAGAATGACGTGTAAATTCCGAGTGCTTTAGCCAGGCATGACTGTGTTTGTGCCCATTGTGAGTTGTTAGAGAAACTCCACTCTTCCTCTGACTCTTTTATTGTAATCTCTTAAAACCATGCATTATTTATTTATCTTAATGTTAATAAAGTCAGAGTACTGTGCAGTTTACTCATATATTTTTTTTTTTTTTTTGTGCATTCTGGAATGATATTGTTATTTTACCCTCTGGTAAATAACACATCACCTTTTGCTCGGTCCTTGTTAGTTAGTTATAAGTGTTGTAGTTACGTATATGTATTTATTAAGCCTTCTGTTTTGGTTTTAATACAATATTTAGCTATGAGAAAGTTCATAATTCTTGTATCTGCCTTAATGCAGATTTCATACATATACTTACTCAATTGATTTGTTTTTCATTTCTATATTGTTGGCTTGTTAACACATCACATTCATGGTCTCTTCTCGGTGTTCTCTGGAAGACTAAATAGAAGATCCCATTGAACTCACAGTTTTTTTCCCCTTATCTTCAGAACAAGTAGACAGAAATCTCAGTTACATTAACGAAAACCAGATGAAAGATAAAGTCTTTTGTTACTTGACAGGTTTATATTCCATTGTGCATATACTGTTTAACTTCCGTGAAAAGCTTCTCTCTTGAAGTCTGGAAGTATTTTCATGTTCAAAATTCATGTTTTAAGTGATCTTGATTATGGTGTTTTGCATTGGAGATAACTGGCATTCTCTATTTCTCTGTAATCTTTGCATATTCATTTGCATGTGTATGATTACATTATTACATATTTCTTGCAGACTTATGATATTTCCTATATCGTAAAATATACTGCCTTACGTCTTTGCTTGCCTCATATTTTTTAGTGTACTAACTTTGCAAATGATGTTCTGTATTTAGTTGTTTATTCATTTAAAAAATTCTGTTCCACTGATTACTTTTCTTCCTTAGGGGCCAGGTGTTTTATGCCTTTGTCAACTCTATCTTCCATGCTGTGTTTTACCCATTTCATTTTTGGACTCGTATGAATTCTCTTCATTACTGTAAAGTGATCTTTGCCTCGGGGGGCACTCTCTGCATTATATCTTTCATAATATAGTATTTGTAATCGCCTTGTGCTGACATATTTCTGAAAGAAGTCAACTGCATACATTTTGAGAAAATGATCATATTTCTCATAGCTCCTCTCAAGGAGAAACATTTCATAAGGTAAAATATTACTTGCCCGTAAGTAGTGATATGACTAAAAACTGCTTATTGGGTCTCTCCTTTTTCCTATTTGCAAGTATTGTTCCTGCTCTGTAACTTTCTCTCTTCTTAATGACTTTTCTATGCTTATGTTTGCTACTTCCCAAATTGAAGACCACCAGTAGTACTGTACTTATAATAGTTAAAGACTTAGATTACATTCCTTGTTTTTAACTTATCTTGGTATTATATTAATTATTTGCTTCTGTTTCTAGTTTAGTTGGAAACCTTTACTACAAAATCTTTAATTAAATATTTATCATAGTGCAGATGTTTGTAATATTGCACATTGACGCTTTCAATTATTGTATATGTTATACTGTTATTATTCAGGCAGCTGTATTGATTGTAGTATAAAAAATATACTCAGTGTTTCTGGTGTTTTGGTACCTGTCAAGTGTTTGCAGCAGTAAAACCATTGATATATATGTTATTTATATCAGCTCAGACTTGCTAAGCATTTTATTTATATTTTTTAAGCTATGCAACGTTTACTTATCCATGGAGAATAGTTATACCCATAGAAATTTCTATTGTAATATATAGTGAACTATTGTAGAGAGATGCACTAGTAAATACAAAAAGTATTGCAACCATGATAGTTTCTATTTAAATGGTTACTTTACTTAAACATGTCAAATGCTTATTCAACAATATATATATATATATATATATATATATATATATATATATATATATATATATATATATATATATATATATATATATATATATATATATATATATATATATATATATATATATATATATATATATATGCAATTGAGGTTGGTAATTAGCTATGGCTACATTACTTTTGGTCATGCTTGATATTGTATGTAAAACTAGGGTAAAGAATGTAAAGCACACAGTAAAATTAGGACATATGTCACTTCACTTAGGACTTTGGTTTAGGAGATATAAGTATTTTTTTATTATGCACTCTTATTCAGGAATATCTATTTAGTAAGTATAATGGCTGTAGTGTAATGTGCATTTAACATCTATATTTCTATATCGTATCTGTGATTTCTATGCTTCCTGATGCCTTTGAAATTACTCTTTGAGGCCTTGACATATTTCCTGTAAAGGAAAATGTAATTTTTTTATTTTCCATTTATTGATTAATGCTGGAGCGGGATATTATTTTTGGTACTTTTATAAAATCTCCTCTTTGTCTTTTTTTTTTAATAAAGACTGAAAATTATAGTGAATGTTTTTTATTCCTAGTTTAAAGTACGACTGTTAATTTGTAGTACATATGAGGCTATGTTTTTCTGCAATTACAAAATTAAGTTTATAAGGATACAGTAAGAGGATAGCAAGAAATGCATTACTGGTTATTGTAAATCAACTTTTTCCCACACTCATTGAAGTATTCTTTTTGGTAACATTACATACTACAGTCAACTTGAGATATACTTTATTTTGTTGCAATTAATAAAATTGATTGTTTCAGGAGAAATTATTTATTAAGCATGACTCTTCTGTTTGTAATATTTTGGAATATGTGTTAAAACTAATACTCGACTGGCAGTGTCTGTGTTCACAAATTCAGTTCCCTGTACATAATTACATTTTGGCAAAATAACCTGCTAGTCACATATACTGTATCGCAAAAAAATTTGCAGTATCTTCATGCATTATGTCAGGAATCTCTTTCTTGGTTTGGCCCAATCCCAGAAATGAATAACTTAAAATAAGTCCCAACCACCTCAGCCAATCCCTAAAAGATTCGCTTCAAGAAAAAGAGAAATATTATTATGGCTAAGTGGGCCAGGCAGTAGTCAGCATCCGTCCACACCACTGATCCTTATCCAGGCAACAATCGAGGGCATTGCCTTCACAAGGGAGTCTCGAGTCTAAAGAGGTTGAGACTGTCTAATGTAACAATTATTTGTTGACTTTTGACGGTTCCACTCTATGACCATGACCTTGGCTACTAAGGGTTAATTAAGTAACTGAATGCCTGGTTACTACTTTTTTTTTTATCTTATGTGCTTTTTGTGGTTAAGCTGTTTCCAGATTAAAACGTAGTAATAAATGAGAGCCTTTTAGATGGATCACCAATTTAAATATGTAGGAGGATATAAATCCACATTTTTTGAGAACAGCTTGAATCTGTGACTGGCTGACCCACCCCTGGAGATAGAAAAACTGAGCAAAGTGTATGAAGACTCAGAAAAACACACTTTTCCTCACTCAAAGCACCTTTTGTAATTATAAGATTGTGGTTACTTTTCTTAATTTTGGAAATGGATAACAGTGTCTCAGCTATTTCAGCTTGTATATTTTATCCATGTTTATTGATCTGAAATTGCAGATGTAGGTACTATACATTAATATGGGCTTTTCTCCTTGGTATTCTCTACTGTACATGTAATTGGTTAAGCAGGATGCGTTCCCTTCTTTTCTGAGGTGGGGTATCAAAGGTAAATAGTAGGCTATGATTGTTTGCTAGAATATGTTTCATCTCTCCCCTATCGTGTATCCTTGCTTGGCCTTGTTAATTCCATGTGTAAAAAGATGTGGAATTAGGCATTTCTTAACAGCAACATTAATATTTTTCTGTTTTCTTCTATTGCCTGTGCATACGTC
The DNA here is from genome assembly GCA_037179515.1 of Halocaridina rubra. NCBI lineage: Eukaryota > Metazoa > Arthropoda > Malacostraca > Decapoda > Atyidae > Halocaridina > Halocaridina rubra. Next base: position 20,133 of record JAXCGZ010021320.1, on the reverse strand, counting down.
ACAGTATTAAGTAGTTATATTTATTTTCTGCACTAATTTGAAAAACCAGGATGTTTTATATATATATATATATATATATATATATATATATATATATATATATATATATATATATATATATATATATATATATATATATATATATAATCAAATGAGCACATTACCATATGTGAAAACATGATTAATTTTTACCCCGACCTGGACTTGAACCTAGGATGCATAATTCCTGTGCCAAGGCACTACCAACTACACCACAGATGGCTTAGAAGAGAAACCAACCTTACCGCTTAACTGCTATACTAGGAATTAACACATTCTATCTGAATGCCTTTTTGTTCGTATTACAGTTTCCCCCAACATCACACATGGCTTCGTTTCTGCATTTAATTCAAATCCCAGTCTAATTAGGGACCAACGGTAATCAAATAAGAACATTACCATATGTGAAAACATGAATAATTTTTACCCCGACCAGGACTTGAACCTAGGACACATAATTACTGTGGCAATGCACTTTTAGATATAGTTGGCAGTGCCTTGGCACAGTAATTGTGTCCTAGGTTCAAGTCCCGGTCAGGGTAAGCATGTTTATGTTTTCACATATGGTAATGTGCTTATTTGATTATTGTTGGTCCCTAATTAGATTGAAATTTGAATTAAATGTGGAAACGAAGCCATGAGTAAGGTTGGCAGAAAGTGTAATATGAGCTAAAAGGGATTCCAATAGAATGTGTTCATTCCAAGTATAGCAGTTAAGTAGCAAGTTTTGTTTCTCTTTTAGACCTTTTGTCGTGTAGTTGGTAGCAGCTTGACATATTAATTGTGTGTTCTAGGTTCACGTCCAGGTCAAGGTAAAAATGATTCATGTTTTCACAATTAGTAATGTGTTTATATGATTATTGTTGGTCCCTAATTAGATTGGGATTTGAATTAAATGCGGAAACGAAGCCACGAGTGAGGTTGGGAGAAACTGTAATATGAACAAAAAGGCATTCAGATGGAATGCATTCATTCCTAGTACTGTATAGCAGTTAAGATGTAAAGGTTGGTTTCTCGTTTATACCTTCTGTGGAGTAGTTGGTAGCGCCTTGGCACAGTAATTATGTGTCCTAGGTTCAAGTCCCAGTCAGGGTAAAAATTATCTATATATATATATATATATATATATATATATATATATATATATATATATATATATATATATATATATATATATATATATAATTTTTTTTATGTATAACACAATGGCATGGCATATTTATCTAATAAGAGTAATGAGAAATTTCATTTTCCAATATGAAGTGAGCTTTACTTCTTTGGAGCATGTGCCGTTTGATTTCTTATGTAGCAGTTACATTTGCATGATATTTGAGTACTGTATATATTTTTTTCTTTATTTCCCTTGGCTTTCAATTTCTCTTGCAGCTGGAGTAACTGCAAAAATACTTATTAATTTTTCATTTACTTGTGTAGTAAGTCAGTGAGCATGATTTAAATTGTGACTGCACTACTGATGCATATTTGCATTGCTGATACCTCTTGTACTGTTGAATGTTTTTGCGACATTTTAAATACATTATTATATATATATGTGTAATTAGTGTACCTTTTTTTTTAGTAGTGGTAATGTTAGTTATAGTGATACGAGATATATTTTGTTTTTTTATCAGTTATTATATTTAAAATTTTCAGCTTGAACATTTTAACCAAAATAATATAATAAATTTTCGAATTAATATTTATGACTTGGTACTATTTGCTAATTGGATTTTAAAATGATTCATTATTATTTAGTCTGTTATGATAATCTCTCATGTAATGTTCGGAATATATGTTGTATTGGTTACAGCTTAATAAGGAGGTGTGTGTTTTCATTTTAATGAGAAATTTCAATTCAGTGTTTGTCAACTTCAGGATGATAATGATGAGAACGAAGACCCCTTAAGTCTACAAATCAGAGATGAATCAGCACTCATGTCAGTATCTTTGGCAGGAAGCGCTCAAACTCTACCACCTCTGTTGCCACTGCAGGTACAGTATGTGCATTGTTAAACTGTACACCTTTAGTGGAATGCTATTGAAGAATAATGACTAATTTTTTTTTTAATTTTAATAATTATATTTTCATTAGTTGTTTATTACTAAAGTGCAACTCATATACATTATTTAAGAAATATTGTAGAAATAAATTTTAACTTGAGTAATTAAATCATCATTTTTATATTTTTAACATAACTCTGCAAGAAAATCTGAAAAAATGTCTCGAAGTAGTGTTTCTCATCAAGTACCACGTGAAGTGTCAATGCTATCTACATTAATGCATGTTGATTGATATCTCTATTACAAATAACAGGGGAAGAATAATCTCAATATCCTTAAGCAGTCATTCCTGCTTGTTTCAATTAAATGCCATCATGTGCTCCATTCAGGTTATGTGCATATTGTTTTGTATGAGTTTCTTAGTATACATTTCTTTATTTTGCGTTTTAGATTGTGAGAAACATAGCTATGTGTTTACCAGTTCATGTATATGTTTTTCTGACTTGCATCTTTCCAGACAAAATCTCTATCCCTACTGCTGTTGTTGCAGTCTGCTTTGATTTCTCTTAAATATCCTACCATCTTTTCAGTCACCTTATAGATGGTCTACCACCTATGTACACAACTCTTGTATAAAAAATAAAACCACTGGGAGATAATTAATTCCTAAAATGAGTGTCATTTTGCTTGGTATCTGAGGGCCACTCATACTAGAATTAGAGGACAAAGCTCATCAGTTCCTAAGTTGTGGTCTCTGTTTGTTACAGTTTAGTGGTGGTTAATACCCTCACTCTTTTTTTCTTCTGTGAAGTTCTTGCTTTCATAGGAAACACTCTCCATGAAGTTACTAATTCCATATATATGATTATTTGGATAATAATTCTCGTGAGAATAGTATTACTTGTTGCCTCTAGTGCAGAAAAGTGATTAGTGTCCAAAGTGGGAAGTGAGCCAACTTGACTACCAATGCCTGGATTGCGTTTTTTGTTAGGTTCTGAAAAGTAAATTAGTTTTCACCTCAATGGGATCAGTGTTGGTGATGATATTCGTTTGGATGTCCAATTTTTGCCTTGATGTGATGTGTCCTACCTTTGTTTTTTTTTTCTTTTATGACATCCTTACATGAATGTAAATGCTGTGCTGTTGTGACATCACAGATCCATATTTACCTCTGTACAGATATTAGGTGTCACTTTATTCCATTAATTTCCTCCTTTTCCTCTACTGTGAAAGACGCCTGATGGGTTTAGAAACTGTCTGTAATACTTAAATGTACAGTTTAGTCTATATAATTAATGACTGTCATTTTCTTAAAATTTTAGAAAGCAACTAATAGTTTTTAAACTTTTTGTAATACTGTATATATCTTTGTGAAAATTAATTTTACAAAAAATATTAATTTGTAAAATAACTTTGTTGCTATTCATGTGTTTCTCTTTGCTTAGTTCATTACACTAAATGCTTTGTAAATTAATTCCGTATTTTAATGATATGTCCTCCCTAATGAAAAGACTTATCACTCTAGTAACCTCTAGCTTTTCCTAAGTTTGATTGGATAGTTAAATTTTATAGTGACAGCACAGTGCATTTGCTACGTTGCATTATTGCACATATTAATATTGCTATTTTTTAATGTGTCTTAAAGCTGACCTCTAAGCCTTTGATTTGTATTTATTTTAGTTCTTTGTGCTGTTAATTGCAGTATATATATTTTTCTGTGTCTATTTAATTTCCTGAAAATGTTAAATATATTTTTGAGGTAAAGTACTATTTCCATGACTGCAGTTTACATCAGTTATACATGAGGATATGCTATTAGTGCTTCCATATGTCAACATTCACCTCTGAGCAGATTACTTCTCACCCACTCATTCGCTGCCACAGCTCACTCAGCAAAGTCAACCTTTTCCTGTTTATCACAAAATGTTAACTCTTTATTCCTTCTCTTACATTCTGTTTGTTGTATGTCAGTTGTCTTTGCACCATTTTGATTACGATGGTGTAGCTATACTTCATTTCAGTACAATATGCTTAAAAATGAGAATTTCACCATGTACTCTGATGTTGAATGCAAAGAAACATTTTGAATGGGTTTCAACATATAGAAGATCTGCAGGGAGTGCATGCTTGGTCAACAATGTTGGACTATTGTTACATAAATTTGAAGGAATTAGCAACACTCTACATCACCATGAAGACAAAGCAAAGAGGGATTTGCATATTCTGGCTCCACCACAACAACCTGACTGTAGTTCATGGCATGAAAAGAGGAGGCTGAGTGTGATCGTGTGCCTTAGCCATTTGATACCAGCTCTAACATGCTGAAAGAAAAAAGATCTAACAATTTCATCAAATTGGCATTTACTGTGTCCATATACAATACAAGTAATCCCCCTTACAAGGGGAGTGTCCAAGTTGGTGCAAAACTCAACTTTTCACAGGAGAAAGCTACAAAAGTGAAAATGTCCATACTCCCGGATCCATTCTAGTTGGTCGACTATTTTGACATAAGGGAAAATGCCCCATCCCCCTGCTTCATCCCCAATTAGTCAAATTTTATAACATGTAGGGAACACGGAGGCATTATTCTTGCACTACACCTCAAGGGAAGGATAGAAGAAACTATAGAATAAAGGGGAGTAACCAATATATATATATATATATATATATATATATATATATATATATATATATATATATATATATATATATATATATATATATATATATATATATATATATATATATATATATATATATATAATTTATTAAATTAACTGAGGATGACTCCTGGCATCAATACTGTATACTGGCAGAATGGTAACCTGACAAATATCTTTTGAAAAAAAATCAAAGCTCTAGATCATAGAATTCAGGTTGTCGTAGTGTTATTCACTACGTTAATATTACTACCAGAGTGGTGCAAGGTAAGAACGGACAAGCGATGGTTCGTTTAACTTAATTTATTTTAGAGTACAACATATCTGATGCCTCAATGCCCCCAACCCTTATGACTATCAAAACTCTGATCTATTCGTGGGGAAAATACTAACTAAAGCTCACTCTCTCTGACTGCCTTGGGTATTCTTGAAGTACCCAAAGGGCAGGGTGTGTCATCTTGTACAGTTTTGCCAATAGGCTTCCAGGATGAAAGGGGAGTCCTTCCTCTTTGGGGAGGGGCAATTTCAACAAGCCTATTGGGCATAAGAGGGTCCAAATCGCCCAGGGCCATTGGGTATCTCTCCAGGGCATGTACATACGTACGGGTCAAATGTTTGTGTGTCTTGTGGTGCTGGGAATGGCTGACCTCTTGGCCTCTCCCATCCTCTTGAGGCACTTGACGCCCATATGCTAAGTCCCATGGGTCCAGCCATATATCTAGTTGACAACTTCTAAAAACATTGACCGTACCCAGAAAATCAACTGGGAGAGTATTCAATTTCACCCTTGATCTCCAGCCTCACATGTTTCTCTTCAGGACTTGTTTCAGGTTTCAAGTCCTGAAAAGAAACATGTGAGGCTGGAGATCAAGGGTGAAATTGAATACTCTCCCAGTTGTTTTTCTGGGTACGGTCAATGTTTTTAGGAGTCGTCAACTAGATATATGGCTGGACCCATGGGACTTAGCATCTGGGCGTCAAGTGCCTCAAGAGGATGGGAGAGGCCAAGAGGTTAGTTATTCCCAGCACCACAAGACACACAAACATTTGACCCATATGTATGTATATGCCCTGGAGAGATACCCAATAGCCCTGGACTTATAACTTCAGCAAGACTTCGAGATGCTTGTGATAAGGTGATCATGCCAAAGCTGAGAGCAAGAAAGTGAGCGAATATGTTACATCAGATATAGAGAACTGAAATCAGTAGCTGTAAATATGTGCAAGATTGAGCCAGCATTCAAAGATTTTGAGGACCACAGTCCTTTAGAGGTTAAACAGTACTAATAGCTCCTTAATCCTCAGAGAGTGGGCAATCTATGGAAAACATTCTGCATTAATTGCAGTTGATGACACTAATGTTCACCTGCGCTGAGCATTTTATGTAGCCCATTAGGGGGAGAAAAGAGTCCATGCAATACCAGAAAAGATTGACATGCCAAGGCAACTTTTCCTGTCCCTATTTTATTTTAAAGCAAGTCCACTGAATTTGAACTAAATTTTTACGTTAACTGGGTCCAGTGCACATGCTTGTGAGATAACACAATCCACCCTTAAGAGCTAATGGCCTGCCCAAGAAAGGTTTTCAGAACTGGAAGAGATAAACTAGATACATTGTATTGGAAAACTCCGTTTTGTACCAAAAAGCAGTAACAACAACCTCAGTTTTGTCTCTAAAAGTAGTGACAACAACCTCAAACTGTTCCCCATCACCTTTCCTCTCCCTTCATTTATGAATTTTTTGAAGAAGGTTTGATAATCTTTCTTTACGAAGTAGTGTCAGTTATCTATGGCATCACCAGAAAATTTACAATTTGAAAGTGCAAGACTTCCTTTTCAGCATTTTCTTCCTTCAATAGAGAAAAGGACCCAATCAGAATATCTAACAAGACAGCCTTGAATTTTTTCGAGTTCCTATACTTGCTAAAGAATCTGTAAAAGTCAGCAGTCTACAAATAAAGCAGCCTTGGCTAAACCCTTACTTCATGGCTTCAACATGAACATCTAACTAGTGTTTGTCAAGTTCATGAAAGACTTCACAAACAAGACCTATAAAACGTCAGCTTACACCATCATGGTATTCTATAAAGTACTTTTACACAAATTCACTGTGAATTGGATCAGAGTGTCCATTAAGGTATGAGCGATAAAAAAGATCCAAAAATCAATGTGATGAGCATAAAGTACATGAAAGGAGAGGCAATTTATCAAAATGGACTCTATTAAAGATGAGTGAATATTCTCGAAGAAAGAAAGACAAAATAAAGTGATGAAGTTTACGTCAAAGTGAGTAGTTTTCAAAGTAATATTAATCATCTTTCAACTTTCGGGGCATAGCAGTGTTTTTCACCTCCCCTTGCATCATACTACCTTTAAAAACTAAAACAGATTTACTAAGTAGCTTATGGATGATTATCTATCAGATCAGTTATACAGCATTAAATAGGATACTCTGCATGTTTGTGAATGATATTGTTTTGAAAACTACTCTCTTTGACATAAGCTTCATCACTTTCTTTTGTCTTTCTTTCTTCAAAAATATTAACTCATCTTTAACAGAGTCTATATTTTTAATTTCCCTATCCTTTCATGTGCTTTATGCTCATCACTTTGGTTTCTGCAACTTTTTTATTGCTCATACTTAATTGGGTACTCTGATCCAATTCACAGTAAATTTGTGTTTTTGTTGCCACCTTCAATGAGGATTGACTAGCGTAAGAAGGAGGGTGTGTCATATATTTAATACCCTCATACAAGTGTTTTTACTGCAGAATATTTACACTTATTTCCTAATACATCTTTATAATGAGTCTAATGCATTCTAAAATATTTTCTTGTGTTATTTTGGATTTAAGTTTGCAATTTTTTTGTGAAGAGGATATTATTGAATCCTGGCTCTTGTTGTGATAATTGATGAGAAATGTTATTACAGGTGGGAAGAGTGATTCTATTTTCATGGCATAAAAGTAGTTTTACTAGTTTTAAACTGTAGCTTTACCTATGAACAGCCAGTGTATAAGATATATGGCATGGTAATTTTGATGAGTAAATATTTAACTTGATGTAGGCCATAAGTTTTGATTGGTTTATTTGTAAGAAAATAGGTCATACGTTTCATGTTTTACGGGTTTTACATGAGATGTTTGTTCCAAAGTATTTTGCTTGAAGATAGTCATAAGCTTTTTTTTTTTTTTTTTTTTTTTTAAATAGCTACTTAGCACCAGTCCTTTTGGTTTATTATATTATGCATTTCAGGTAATAAACAGTCATACTTGAATTTTTTTTCATATTAAGGTTGTATTCACTGACTGAAGTTACCAGATCAACAGGAAAAAACTTCTCTATTTATATTTGTTTTCATTAATTTTTTTAATACGCATGAAGCTTTATGTCATTCTGAAAGAGGACATTTAACTAATTTTGTTTAATTTTCAGGCTCGTCAGTGTCAGCTTTGTTATGTAACTCTTGCTAATGCCAACTTATTGCGCCGTCATGTTGAAGACCATCATTTTCACATTCGTAAATACACTTGTGCTCATTGCAGCAAAAAATTTAAGCGCAAGGAACATAAGGAACGGCATGAAAGGATTCATACTGGTGAAAAGCCTTTTGTATGTCATATTTGTAATGCAAGGTAAGGCTAATGGAGATTTAGCAATGTTTTCCTATCCTTATAGGATATGGTAAGATCTCATCAATTTTATATATATATATATATATATATATATATATATATATATATATATATATATATATATATATATATATATATATATATATATATATATATATATATATATATATATATATATATATATATATATATATGGGATCCCCATTTTATGTTAGGGTTCCGTTCCTGACAGCTGAATTAAACAGGATTTTAATGTAAGTCAGAAAACACCTAAATTTAAACCTAGGTCCTCCACCAATGCTAAAAATGAATACTGTAAAACATAGAAAAATAATCAAAGTCCTAATCTGATACACAAAAATAGTTTTTATGTCAAAAAAATTTATTAATTATTTATTGGTCTCTGATGTAATGGTGGAACGACTTAAAACATGGACCCCATATATATATATATATATATATATATATATATATATATATATATATATATATATATATATATATATATATATATATATATATATATATATATATATATATATATATATATATATATATATATATATATATATAATATATATATATATATATATATATATATACTTACTGTATAAACCCTCCATGCACTGTTAAAAAACCACTCTTTACACAATTAATAATAGTGTGCAAGTGTAAATTTATATGAAAGTGATAGGTAAACTTACCGTGAATGAGGTGATGATGACGTGACATACTCAGATACATAGGTATTTTACATTTATTTTTACCTTTACTGTATAAACCTTCCCTGCACTGTTAAAACACCACCCTTTAATTTATAAACAATAGCATGTAAGTGAAAATTTATATAAACGTGAAATAGGTGATGATGACTTGTATAGACTCCAGAGGAAATTATTCCGCAGCCAAAGACACCTTTACGGCTGCTTATTGTGAGAGAAGAACGTGGTAATGGGGAGTTGCTGTCGCTGTTTCTTCTTTTGTTGGAAAATGGTCGTGTAAGGAATCATGGCATCGTCGAGAAGATTGCAGAAGGTCACTGAACGAACCATATTATCGTCATGTTCTTGTGAGAGTTGTTGGACTACTTTCACACGTTCATACATGGCTGCCAGACGTTCGAGTGTAAGGCCAGGTTCTTCAATTTCTTCGTGCGTTTCCTCTGGTTGTTCTTCTTCCTCTTCTTTGCTCGCTGCTTTTGTCATTTCCTCCAAGTCTTCATCACTCAAAGGCTGCGAGAGGCAGTCGATCAGTTCATTGACGTCTTCGTGAGTCATATCTTTAAAACCTTCTCCTCCTAGCAATGCAGCCAACTTCACAGCTTTCGCAACTGCCGAGTTATGAACTTCGTCAGGAGCGAATCCCTCGTAGTCGTAGATGACTTCCGGCCACAATTTCTTCCAGCTGGCATTGATTGTGGCCAGCTTCATCTCTTTGATTGCATTCTGAATATTTTGAAGGCATGTAGCAATCGTGTAGTTATGCCAGTACGTCTTCAGTGCGAATTCTTTGTCCGCATCCATGGAGTCAACCAGGTTCGCCAGGGCATTTCGTGTGTAGAGGGCCTTGAACCCCCGAATAATGCCTTGATCCATAGGCTGAATCAGTGATGACGTATTTGGTGGCAGGAACTCTACTTGAACACCGTCATATTCGAGATCAGTTGCGTGGCCACCAGCATTATCCATCAAAAGAAGGACTTTAAATTCAAGGCCCTTCTCCGCAAGATAAACTTTGATCTGAGAGATAAAGCATTGGTAAAACTAGTCCGATGTGAGGCATTTAGTGATCTAGGCCTTTGGGTTATGCATCCAATACACTGGCAGCAGATTCTTGTTTTTATACTTTAAAGCCCTAGGGTTCTTAGACTTGTAGATAAGCCCTGGCTTTAACATGAAGCCCGCAGCATTCCCACACATGACGAGGGTAACGCGGTCTTTGTGCGCTTTAAATCCCGGGGCTTTATCTTCTTCTTTGAAGAGAAAAGTGCGAGACGGCATTCTCTTCCAAAATAACCCAGTCTCATCCATGTTAAATACTTGCTCAGGAGCATATTCGCCTTCCTTGTTAATTTTCTTGAAGTCATTCTTTACATATTCTTCAGCTGCAGCTGTATCTGCAGAGGCAGCATTGCCATGCACCGAAACGCTCTTTAGGCCAAAGGTTTTTGAAATTTGGCGAACCATCTCTTACTTGCAACGAACGATTGTTTCCTCTGTGGCGAATCGCTTGACGGTGCTGGTTGTGGGTCGTCCATTTCTTCTTCTTTCTCCTCCTCCTCACAGTTGCCACTGTTGTCGTCGGGTTCGTTTGCAGCGAATGTCTTGTACAGCTTCTTCCCCTTTGTTTGTATGATACTCGTGTCTAAGCTGATGTTCTTCTTGCAATCAGCAATCCAAGGACCAAAGCAGAATCCATCTGCACTATTATCTTATTGCGGGGTGTTAAGACCCTTTTCGCTGTTTTATTAAGTAATAGTCGCCGTTTTCCTGACATTTGCCTTGTCCTTCCTTCTTCCTTCCATCAGCATTTCTAACAGTTTTACCTTTTCTGTTATAGTCAACATCTTCCTTTGCCGCTGAGGCTTACTACCAGAAGCCTTAGAAGATGAAGGACGCTTGGGGGGCACTGCAGGGGTTGAAATACAAAAGTTTCACAAAATCACAAGCACAACGTATTAAGAAGCGCAACGCGAACGGCGCACAAGTGAGTAGACTGAACGGGTGAGGCGAGACAATGGAAGATGCTGGGAGAACTAAGTTTCAATCATAAAGCCAATCGGACCCCATGATACTGAACATACAGAAAAACAATTCTGAGATTCGTCGTCTCCCACCCATCAGCCAATAGCATCCCATGTACTATCTCACGTAGGTGCGAGCCTTTGCGTTTGCCAACACGCCAATACATCATTGTACAGTATTTTACATGGTTCAATACTGTGAGTTACATGTTTAAATTATTTTATTTTACTGTGTTTTACTGTTTTATTATTCTTAGGCTAGGAAATGCTTTTTTTTATCAATAAAATAATGAAAATACTGGAAATTTTAATACACCTTGTTCTGGGAATAACACAGAGATAAGTTCTCGGATGTGACGGGTAAATGGAAAATCGCGCAAAAAAATAAGTAATTTTCTATAGGAAACAATGATAAATGGTATAGATATGTTCCACAACCTTACATAGACACAGTATGCCAAGGATACAAGATAAGTAAAAACATATTTTATAAGTACATAACAAAGCAGAAAGCCCTGTTTCTATTTTTTAAAGTATACAAAAAATATTTAGATTTACTGTACAGCAAGATATTAACATACTGTACTGTACTCTATTCTGCATTGGGCAACAGGCATACAGTACACTGGGATGTGCATGGTGGCGGTGAGCACGAGGATGCAAATGTTTTGCCGCCTCCGTATCAGCTGATGCACCCTCACACGCTATTATATAAAGTTTGTTTGCTGTTTGATCTTATTGCTTTTTTTCCATCATCTTCATAATATCCTATCGTATTAAGCAGTAGAAGAGGAGGAGGATGCGGGAAAACGAACCTCTATCGGCAAATGTTTTGCTGCTTTCGTATCAGCTGATGCTTATCACTGTTCAGGCACAATATCTTACTCATAAAATATTTATTTACTCACTCTATTTGGGGTTTATCAAATTTTCAAGATTATCGTATTACATAGTAATATTCCTTGGTTCTAAATATTATTCTATCTTCTTTACATATCGACCATGCTGCATGAAATCTATCCATAAACAAAGTCAGCTGAGAGAAAAAGAAAACTATACAATTCATTACAAAGAAAACGTATATCGAGGAAACTTAAATGAAATATATATATTCTCTACACGCTATTTCCCTGACGAAATTATATCGAAAGTTTGTTTGTTGTTTGTTCTTAATGCTTTTTTTTTCTTTTCTTTATAATATTCGATCGCATTGTGCAGTAGAAGAGGAGGAAGATGCAGGAGGACGAACCTCTATCTGCAAACGTTTTGCCACTTTCATATCAGCTTATGCACCCTCGCACGCTATTTCCCTGACGATATTATATCGAAAATTTGTTTGCTGTTTGTTCTTGTTTTTTTTTCATTATCTTCATATTATCCGTTCGTATTAAGTGGTGGAAGAGGGGTAGGATGGTGGAAAAGTGCCTCCGTGGCGGTCGATTTTTTACTAAAATGAATTTTTTTTTTTTCTAATTTCTTTGCATGGGCGTTATTCACAAATTTAATCTTTTTTTACTATTATTTTTTAGGGGCATTATTGCAATTTCACAGTTAAAAAAAATGGAAAAAGCAAACAAGGTGTATGTACTATCTCACGTAGGTGCGACCCTTTTCGTTTTCTGAAACGCCGTTACTGGTGTTGTATTTTATATGGTGCAATACTGTGAGTTACATGTTTAAATTTATGTTTTATACTATTTTTTATTGTTTTATTATTCTTAGGCTAGGAAGTATTTTGTTTTTATCAATAAAATAATTAAAATACTGGAAATTTTAATATGTACTATCTCACGCAGGTGTGACCCTTCGCGTTTTACCAAACGCCGATACTGGTATCGTATTTTCTATGGTGCAGAGTTACATGTTTAAATTTATGTTTTTTACTATTTTTTACTGTTTGATTATTCGTAGGCTAGGAAATACTTTTTTTTATCAATATAATAATTTTTTTTTTTTTTCAATAAAATACCGAAAATACTGAAAATTTTTTAGATTTCCACATATCGTGGATTCTCACATATACTCAGAAAAAAAAAAAGGTCGCCAAAAAAAAAAAACTGCGATGCACTGAAATTGGGGTAGGTGAATCGCAATATAGCGAGGGATTACTGTGTTTATATATATATATATATATATATATATATATATATATATATATATATATATATATATATATATATATATATATATATATATATACACAAAATTGATGTCCAGACCTAGAGATGTATCTTTGACATATGACAATTTTTCTTATTGATTTCAGAATTGTTAAAATACAAGTTGATCATTCTCCATAGCACTTATTTAAATTAAAATGAAAGATATCCTAAATAATATACAAGCTTATATGTATCATAGAACCCACTTTTTGTTCAAGTTTCATTCATTTTAGACTTTTGTTATTATTTAATATTTTCAGTAATGATCAATATATTTTTTCTCATTTTGATGTGCGGATATCCATTTTATAGAAATATCATTATGAAGTAGACTTTTTGAAGAGTATATGTCAATGTTTTCTAATCTCATAAAGTCCTTATAGTTTACACTAATGCTGAACTTGTGGAAATATTCTTGCAAGGAAAGGGAAATCATTGTTGCCTCCTGATGAAGGAAGTACCCTATATTTCTTAGGCTAAAATCATAGGTAGAAAAGAGAAAGAGTAGAAAGGAGGAAACAGTATTAAAAACGAGCAAAACTAGACTGATCCTGGGAAGAGGGAATTCGGTTATCGAGTATGGATGTGAAATATAAAGGGAGGGAATGAAATGGCGAGCAGTATGGAATCATGCTGCGAGTGAATAGGTAAAATAGTGCAAAGCTCCTTAATACTAGCAACTCATACTTTATCATTTTAAAGCTTTACCTGGAACTTCATGCAAAATACTGTTAAAGTTCGACAGTAGTGCACAAGATTCAATATTTTTGGGATGAGATTTCTTTTTCAATATGTGTTAACCCAGTGAGGACAGCCTCCTTCATTAATCAGCTCTTCTCAGTCAAGGGGATTAAAAAAATTCCAGGAATAAGTGATCACCACCATTGCGCTTTTATAAAATGCACTAAATGTGGGTGCAGAATTCTTTCCTTTCTCCACTGACAGGTATAAATGAAAAGGATTGGTTATCTACGTTACTGTATGAGTAATGTATAGTATGATTGTGTGCATTGAAATCTGTTACTGCAAAACTGCCTTCAGGAGTAAGCATAAGTTCCTTATTGTTATAGGTGTAAACATCTCAGAGTATTAATGCAGTCATGGTTCTTGTTTTATGAAGTCTCTGTTTGATTTCTACTGGTTATTGATACCAGAAAACTACTTTGCTCTAGCAGTAGCAATTTTATTTCAGTTTTGAAAGAATTTACTGAAGGCTTATGTTTATATCACTCCTGTGCTTAATGCTTTTTGATACTGAGATTCTCTTTTGTTTTCCAAGCACACTTTTTTTGAATATGGTAAGTACTTCAACAATGTTTGTAGAATTGTTTTATACCTCTTAATTTTTTAGTATTTTGATATATTTACAAATATACCAGTGTGTCTACACCCCCATTTGAATTGGGATTAATAGCAACACATAAAACAGCAAAGCAAACTAGTATATCTGGAATGTAGAGAGCGTAGTATAGCATTTATCTTGACTTACTTTGTTTGGATTTGAAATATACATCATTATCAGTGATGCCATGAAATATTTTTTCATATCTTATTTTTCACTGGTGCCAGTCCCAAGCCTTGATCATGGAAAGGGTTGAGTCCGGAAGGATGTGCAGGATTAAAATATTGAACCAAAACCTACATTAATCTCCAAAAGACTAGTAGGCATCAGGAACCCTATAAACGCTTGAGAAAATGAAAATAAAGCAGAAAGAATTTGTTGTTGTTGATTACCTAATTTGCAGAGTAACATGTGAGGATCTCTTTGATTTATATCTCCTATTCTGCTTCCATCCGAAGCTGACACTCTTTCAGTAATTGAAGTTCTTATGACTACTTTTTCATTTATCATTTCATGGTTAATTTATTTCTTAAAACGAAGTGTAGGAACTTCCATTTTGATATATGTTTCTTTCTGTTAGACTTTGAAACTCTCTCCTCGCATATCTTTTCCTTGCCTATTACTTTCTGTCTTCCCTTTTGAGACAGATCTGTCAACGCTTTTCAGTTTTGAACCTTCCCATTTCTTTCCAGGATATTTTGTTCTTAGCTATTTACTTTTTAATGTCACTGTTGTTTTAATATTTCCTACATACCCTTGACTGACTCAGTCTTCTTCTTTGTCTGCATCTTTTCCCACTTTTATGTGGGGTCAATATTCCTTGACTGACTCAGTATGGGCAGCATTTCCTGTTTTGCTCTTACGCAAGAAAGATACAGTTTTGGACTCTAATATAAAAAAAAAACTGGACTATATAGGGTATTAACTCTTTCATGGTGGATTATTAGTCATGTAATATAGTCACTGGCAAATTGTACAGTGGGATACTGCAAAGATTCTCTGGATACTTGGGGGCTTTGTCTAATCTAAGCACAGTTTTGACGGCTTGTTGTTCTCCTTGCAACAATTCTCAACTTGAGGCAAAATGCAAATAACAAGCTAATCCTGGAATGAAGTTTTATGTTTATTATTCATTCAGTAATAGTACTGGAAGAATCTTCTTGATAAATGTAGATGCTGCATATAGTAGTTCAAAGGAATTGACATTAATGAGTTGGTCTCCTTCATGTTTCCAAGTTATTTTCATCATCTTTTTCAAAGCGTTCACATAGCATTTGTGGGTAGGCTTCTCCTTTTCATTCAGACAGACACCTGTTGCTTGTTATTTTCAAGGACTGGAAGCTACTGCAGTCACAAAAACACTGTAAATAAGTTACTGAGAAAATGCTGTTTGTTGTTGTTGTTGTTGGATGTTCACCCTTGAGGGTGAGCGGACCTTCCACTTGTGGCCCGCAGGTGGGGTGAGATTTATTTGGAGTGTACGTTGTATTCGCTCTTGCGGGCGAATGGGCTTTCCTGTTGGTGAGGAGGTGAGGTGAAATCTTGTTATTGTTGGTGATCGGACTTTCCTAATTGGCCCGCAGGTGAGATTGTGCAAAACTGTAAAGATAATGGAGAGCATAAGTATTCAGTTGTGAATTATTAGTTTACATCAACCAATTTAAATGAATTCCTGTTTTGGCACCACACTCCAGGAGAATCAACTGATCAGGGTGCCACTAAGTGCAACCACTCAATTTCTTGATCTAGCAGCTTGCACATCAAATGTAAATGCTACTGTTTATTTCAAGTCATGAATTACATAAAGGAGATAACAGGGAAATTGTTTTGGACACCTCCAATGGAGATTCTGTGATTGTACAGAGAGCGCTTATTGGAGTATATCTTTGAGTCATGCAGAACGTTTATTTTAAATACAACTTATCTTTTTCATAATCATTATATAGCATATTCCCCTGAGTGATAGTCTTTTTTTTTTCTTACAAAGGGTAATCTACTGTGACACCTGTGATGTGTTAGGAATACAAAAAGGATCTTTAGACCTGGTCAAATTTCTTGCAATGACAGTTCCTTTGCAATATCTTACTATATTGTAGCGTCTAGTTATGACATTCATTTTTAAGAAAGATGTTTATTTCAAATAAATATGAATGTTATAGTATTTTCTCTTTTTCAAATACTGTTTAGTGGAAAAACTTAGAAACTGTTCAAATATTAATTATGATATACTTAAAAAATGAAGAACTTCTTAAAGGAGTATAAAAGATTTTTTGTGTAGTGTAAAAAAAATATTGTTGAAAAATAAATCAAGTGATGGAAACTAATTATTTTCTCTGTGCATAGCATCTAATAGTTCATAGTAGTTAATGAATTATATACTTTATTGTTGTAGCGACCTACTTAGTAATACAATTTATTATTGTTTCATAATAAATGTTTTTTAGTTTAATGACTTAAGTATTTAAAGTAACAGCATCAGAATAGGTTGGTAGTTTTCATCAATATCTGATTAATATATGAATATATCTACGATTTACAGGTTCACTCAGAAAGAGCATCTCAAAGGGCATGTTGAAAATGTACATCATAAGCATGGTGAAAAAGGACTTGATATATTCGGAGATTTGGAGAAAGATGCAGATGAGCCAGAGGCAAAGGAAGATGAAAATGATGTCTCTGAGAATCCTGCTATTAGGTCGCCCTCTTTGCCTCCTGTCTCTGCCTTGATCGCTATGGCTTCTAGTCCTTCACCTATAACGTCTGTGATACCCATTACTTCCAGTGCACCAGTATCTCAGTCTACAGGAGCTACTACTGCTCTTCCTACTAATGCCAGTTCCTCTTCAGCAATAACTTCTATTGAAATTTTGCCCACATCGGTCTCAGATGATGTTGGTGTTAATCAATTCACTGCACTCTATGCTCCTGTTACTCGAAAGACAGTGAACTCGCCTAATAAGCACATGCAAACCATTACTATTAATTTCAATTGATGCCATTTGTTACTGCAAATACAGTAACTTGTTAAGCATGCACTGCCAATTAAAAAGATGAAATTTAGTGCAGTCTATCTTTTTATGTATAATTACAATTTTAGGATAATATGTGCTCTTTATTTTGTGCATTCCTTGTTACCATGTATTGCCAAAAATAAGTTACATTCCATAGGTCATATATGTGTTTTTTATAATTATGAATGTTAATTGGTGACTTCTGACAGTTTTAATGATGATAATTGATAATAAAGTTTAAATCATGTTATGCTATGGAGTTTTAAATTTCCTGGCTTTACAGAAGTAAATCTGCTTTTGTGAAATGTATTCCCTATCCCTTAAGGGTGTTTTCCCATCTGGGAATATTGAAAATATATAAAAAATTCAGGAATATCTTACAGCATATCTTTTCAGAGACTTTAAATGTAGATTATTGTATGTTTGAAATTAAAAGGCAAAGCAGATAGGTTTTTACCTTATACACCAGTGTCATAGTGACCACAGCTGAATTTTTTAGCGTAAAAGTTACTCTTAAAGAACATCAGTGTAATATATTGCTGAAATACTTTTTGGTGAAACAGTGAGAGGTTGTTTTCCTTATGTTTTGGCAACTCCGTTGCTGAAAATTAGAACAGCAGCAGCAATGGATACAAAGCAGCCTCACCCAACCCTTCCCCTCAAAGGCCATGAGACCCTGGGAGAGACTGGTTACCCAGGGAAATACCTCATCTCTCAGCACAACACAATATATTTACATAGAGAAATGATTCTAGGGGGGGTCATCTCAAAGACTCCTTCTATCTACACTGAGAGCTATCCAGGACCCAACTACAAACACTTATATATATGCTACACACCCATCAGTTCAAGCTAATATACTACAGGTTTAGTTTTCCGCAACTCTTGTAAAGAGCAATACTTTTGAAAAACTACAGAACTCTTAGTTCTGCTCACAGTGCTCCCTACATCCTCCATCAAACTCATCTCCTATGTCTTCCCTGCCCTATCCATTCATCTCCCACACAATATCCACAACACCTCAACCAATGTTATGACCATTTCCTACTGCCTCTCCCCACTTACACCCCCAGCCATACCCCTCCCCGCCCATGCGGTAGAACCTAATACACTGCACACACATCAATATTTTAGAGTTAACATGGAAGGCTTAATATCCAAAAATTTGACATAAAGAACTTCTTAATGCAAGAGAGAAAAGTAAGAACTCAGGTTGAGGGAGAGAAAGGAAATCTCAATAATGAAAAGTTATGTTATCACTCCTCTGGATACTCAATATGCTATCTCTTCATGTCATCAACTCCCACACCTATGCATGCCTGGCTAATGCATGTAAGATATTTTATGTTTTCTATTATAGTGTATTTAAAAAATGTTTATATACATGATATATTAATAAGAAACGAATGAATGTGCTATAAAGGTTGAAAGAAGACCCAACAGTGTGACTAAAGGATGAAATACTGTACTGGACTTATATCATCGGCACTTTGGTCCCATACTACCATTATTCCATGAATTTAATGGTTTGACTTACAACTGATTTGAAATACAACAGGTTTGTAGGGACAGAACCTGCTAATATATATATATATATATATATATATATATATATATATATATATATATATATATATATATATACAGTAATCCCTCGCTTATCGCGGGGGTTCAGTTCCGGGACCGGCCGTGATAGGTGAATTTCCGCGAAGTAGGAACACCTAAAAAAAAAAAAAAAAAAAAAATTTAAGATGATTATGACACCTGGACGGGCCAAAAATGATAAAATAGAACAGCCTTTATCAGGCTGTAAAGAGAAACAGAGATGGAAAGTGTAATGACCTGTCAGATGTGAAGGGATTATAAAAGATGTGTAATGAATATCCAGCTCTCTGCTGGGTTTTAATATACCTCTGCATTACTTTCATGATGTCTATTCCAAAAATTCTCCTTAGATCTTATTATTATTATAATTATTATTATTATTATTATTATTATTATTATTATTATAATTATTATTATTATCATTATTATTATTGGCAACAATTTTCCTTTGCTGACGATTGTGGAGATTATTATTATTATCATTATTATTATTATTATTATTATTATTATCATTATTATTATCGTTATTATTACGAATTTGTACTTAAACCTTTATTTTAACAATAAATAATGTAGTTTTGGTTGAATGAACAAGAGTTAATTAAAGATCTCTCTCTCTCTCTCCAACATTCTATTCTACCCAACCCCCCACACTCTTTGTCCCAGCAAATTAGGGAGGGGCACTGTACACAGTTATTAAAGTAAATAAACCAACAGATGTACAAACAATGATGAGCCCTTAATAATAATAATAATAATAATAAAAATAATAATAATAATAATAATGATAATAATCTCCACAATCATAATCAAAGGAAAATTATTATTGCCAATAATAATAATAATAATAATATCTAAGGAGAATTATTGGAATAGATATCATGAAAGTAATGCAGAGGTATATTAAAATCCAGCAGAAAGCTGGATATTCATTA
>JAXCGZ010021319.1:32500-42500 GCA_037179515.1 Halocaridina rubra | reverse complement strand
TGACCACTCATGCAGATTATTTAGATCCTCCTGAAGTTCTCTACCATTGTTCTCGTTTTTTACTTTCTTCACAATCTTTGCATCATCTGCAAACATATTCATGAATGAATTTACAGACTCTGGTAGGTCATTTACATATACAAGGAACAAAAGTGGCCCCAAAACTGAACCCAGTGGAACTCCACTACTAACTCTTCTCCATTCAGACACTGAGTGTCTTACTCTAACCCTCTGTTCCCTTCCTTCTAAGTAAGTTTTTATCCATTCCAAAACATTTCCACCTATTCTAGCCATTGAGTGCAGCTTCCTAATAAGTCTCCCATGTGGAACAGTGTCAAACGCTTTCTGGAAGTCTAGGAATATGCAATCTGCCCAGCCCTCTCTTTCCTGTAAGATTTGGCTTACCTCATCATAAAATTCTAATAAGTTTGTTACTGTTGATCTACCTTCTCTGAAGCCATGTTGCCTCACTGACAAAAAGTTGAAGGATTCCAAATGAAGAGAGATATGTTTCCTTAGTAGTTTCTCCATAACTTTGCAAACTATGCTGGTCAAGGAAACTGGTCTATAGTTCAGAGCCGTATCCCTCCTTCCCTTTTTGAAGATAGGTATCACATTTGCTTGTTTCCAGCATCTTGGAATCTCCCCCGACTCCAGTGACTCCTTAAATATGATACTTAGTGCCACTGATATTGTGTTTGCGCATTTTTTAAGCACATGAGGGGATATGTCATCAGGACCTGTAGCTTTATGAACATCTAAATCCATCAGCGCTTTGCATACCTCTGTGGCTGTAAGGTTGATGTTCTCTAATACCGGCCCTTGAGCTTCTATCACTGCAATCTGAGGGGGTGGGGTATTTTCTACTGTAAATACTGACTGAAACTCCTTGTTCAATTCTTTGCAGATCTCTTCGTCCGTCTCAGTGATGCTTCCATCCGCTCTCTTTAGCCTTAAAACCTGTTCTTTTACCTTCAGTTTTCCTCTGATAAAGCTGTGGAAAAGCTTGGGATTTTCTTTAGCCTTCCTGGTGATGTCCCTCTCATAATCTCTCTCTGCCTCTCTCCTTTTACTTAGGTAGTCATTTCTTGCTCTTTTGTAGGCTTGCCAGGCATTTATGTTTTTTCTCCTCCTATACCTTTTCCAGCATTTGTCTCTCCACTCCTTAGCTCTTTTACACCCATTATCGAACCATTTCTCTCTGGCATGAATTACACCTACTTTGGTGACAGGTATGCAGCAATCTACTATCTTCCCATATTTCTCACAAAAGATGTCATACATTTCTTGTACAGATTTGTTGTAAAATAAGGTTCTCCAGTCAATAACTGCAAAAAGCTCATTCATTTTGATGTAATCTCCTTTCGGATAGTTCCTCCTCATGTCATCAGTGCCTCTACTCTCAGGAAGAATATCTTCAATGATATACTCCATCAACAACACACAGTGGTCACTCTTTCCAATTGGTGGTTCATACTCAATATTTTCAATATCCAACACATTATCTGTGAACACTAGATCAAGTAATGATGGCTCATCCCCACCCCTGGCTCTTGTTGGTTCCATTACATGTTGGTGTAGGAAATTCCCTTGTACGCAATCTAGGAATCTTGCCCCGAATGAGTCCTCACCACTGTGTGGGTCCATATTTATCCAATCTATCTCTTTATGATTAAAGTCTCCCATAATCAAAATCCTACATTTTTTCTCCCGTGCCATGTTAACAACTGAGTTTATGACTTCAATAGTACCTATATGACTTTCCTCATAAATTTCATGCCTATTTTGGTTCCTTGGTGGGTTGTATACAACAGTTATTATAATGCTCTCTGACCCAGTATTTATGCGAGCAACAAGAAATTCCCTGAACTCACTTTCTATAGCCAAGTTTATTTCTTCAACTTGAATCCTCTCACTTATGAGCAGTGCTATCCCTCCACCAGTCCTCTCAGATCTTTCAACCCTTAGTATTCTGAAGCCCTTAGGAAAAACTGTGACACTGTTTATGTCCTCACTCAACTTAGTCTCTGTAATTGCTACTATATCTGCCTTACTGTTGTGAATCCTATCTTTTAATTCTACTGCCTTACCAGCTAATCCATCAGCATTTGTGTATAACAATCTTAATGAGGCCCCATCCCCTGATCTTCTGTCATTATCTTCTTTATCTCCCCTTTGTCTGGAAGTATTCTGTAACGAAAATTTTTCTTCTCTTCTTCATTTCTCTCATCATTTAACCTTCTTGCCTCTTGCAACAAGTTTTTGATCTTTCCCATCTCTTCCTGTGTTCTGTATCGTCTAATGAACACTTCTTTGCATTCTTGAAGGTCTTTTAGACTTTTTTTTCTCAACAATATTTCCCTACATGTTTCCCCTCTCTCAAAGGTTACTTTTGTTGGTCTCGGCTTTTCTTCCCTCGAATATTTACCTAGTTGGTGTATGTTTACAATATCCTCAGGACCACATACTACTCCAAGCTTTCTTATCAGGTCTACAACCCTAGCTTTATTTTCTTCAAGTCTCCCCTGCCATGTTGGCTCCCGGGATTCACCTATGCCTGAGATTACCACTGTCTTCTCCTTATCAAGTGCTTGTCTGATGAGTGGGTTTGCCCTTTCCATCACAACGTCTTTCATTTTTTCGATTACTGTCTCTTTATAGTCAACTGTTTGTATGTTTTCCAGTGGCACCACCTTTACAGCCTCTTTTACTGCCACATTCCCCTTTAGTGCATCAGCAAAGGACGTTTTCATGGCATCATTTTCCATATTCAGCTCCTGGAACTCTTTTCTGAACTGTTCAATGTTTTCCTTAATCTGGACATTCCAAGCAGCAAACTCGTCTCTCTCAGAAGAGAGCAGTGAACTAACATCTAATTCCTTTAGGTTGTCATTCAGCTGTTTGTTTTTATCTTCTTGTTTAGAAATTCTAGATTCTAGTTGACTCTTTTCCCCTTCCAGCTTCTTTATTCTTTTTTCTAGTTCCTTTCTCTCCTGCCCTTGTGCTGTATTTGCTTCCTCCAAAGATCTTATTTGTTCTCTGAGTGTTTCATTCTCTTTCATTTCTCCATCCATATTCCGAATTTTATCATCAAGGCTGTGTGTGTGTGTGTGTGTGTGTTTGAGTGTGTGTGTGCATATATATATATATATATATATATATATATATATATATATATATATATATATATATATATATATATATATATATATATATATATATATATATATATATATATATATATATATATATATATATATATATATATATATATATATACTATAAATAATTACAAAATGCAAAGTGAATGTTATTATGCTCCTTCTCCTCTTTAGATAAGGACTTCTGACTTAGACTAACGACAGTTTCATATCTCTGGATCTGCTATTTAATTCTCAGTCCGAGCGCATCTTCTGTAAAATTCCTTTGCAACAACATCATTGTAAGGCGTCTTATAATCGACATTATAATGATATAATTCAAATAAAAAAATAGA
The DNA here is from genome assembly GCA_037179515.1 of Halocaridina rubra. Classification (NCBI taxonomy): domain Eukaryota; kingdom Metazoa; phylum Arthropoda; class Malacostraca; order Decapoda; family Atyidae; genus Halocaridina; species Halocaridina rubra. The sequence goes on along the minus strand of JAXCGZ010021319.1, from coordinate 39,004 downwards.
AAAAACAAAAGTCTTCCAAAATCACAAACCAGGGCACAGAGACGTATAAAAATGGTTACTAAAAATTGTTCATGATATTCTGACACATTTCAAGATTAATTTTTACTTCTTCACCAAAATGAAGAGCAAGGAGCAAGTAAGAATTAGACTGGGATACTATTTTTTGATTCGGTTTTACGTCACGAAGTCCCTTTTCTACCAAGGGCTAGGACTATTGCCTTCTTGCGAAGAACTTGTTTTAGCAGATGTAATCGTCGCCCTGAGTGCATACCCTTACTAACCTCAGATCGTGGCGCGGTGCGAACCCTCGACCTGACGCCTCGGAGTCACAGACACTACCACTTCGCCATGGCGACTATTGGAAAGGGATACTATTAGTAATCTTAATTCTGCCTTAAGCAGCTGTATTAGGACAAAGAAACGAGTAAGAATGAAAAGGATATTTTAATAATCATCACATCTTTCAGCTTTTCCCGTCAGGGGTCGCCACATCGGCTCAATCGTCTCCATATTGCCTTATTTCCAGCGTCCTCCTTAAAATACTGGACAACATATGAGGTATAAGTTAAGAACAAGAAAAAGGAAAATCTTTCCGTTCATTGCACTTTACATTGTTGAACAGGAATGAAACAGAATGTATTCCTTTATTTATTTATTTTTGTTTTGCTTCAAATCGCTGGACAGGGAACGAGGAACAAGAAACAAGAAGGAAAAAGGAGCCACATGGTGTCCATTAAGCCTTCAATTGCTGAACAGGAAATAGGAAATTAAACAATGGGAAGGAATGGAATAAAGAGTATTTCACTCTATTTTATCTTCCTTAAATTATTGGTCAGGGAACGAGGGAATGAAACGAGCATGTAGCTTACGAGGATTGCCTTTTTACTTGTCCAGGTAAAATTGGCACAGAAGAAAAGAAGAGGACACACTAGGAGAGAATAACTTCTTCCCACTCTCCCCTTCATCCTCGGAACGAGAAACAAGGAATGAGGAACAAGAAGGAACGGAAAACTCCTTCCTTCCCATCCATCCTTAAACAAGGAACGAGAAACCAAAAAGGAACCGGTAACTCTCTCCCTCACTTTCATGCCTCAAACGAGGAACAGAGAACGACGGACATGGAACAAGTAGGAACGGAAAACTTCCTCTTTCCCCTTCCATGCCTTAGTCGAGGAACGAGGAACAAGAAGGAACAGAAACATCCTCATTCCACTTCATGCCTCAGTGAAAGAACGAGGAAAACTCCCTCTTTCCCTTTCATGCTTAAAACGAGGAACAAAATGGAACGGAAAACTTCCTCTCTCCTCTCCATGCCTTATACGAGGAACAAGGAACGTGGAACAAGAAGAAACGGAGTATACCCTCCTTCTCCCCCCCTTCTCAAAGAGTGAAAGTGGACAACCCCCCTAAACAAAACATGTGGGCAGGAGGACAAAGGAGTTGAAAGAAAGGATATCAAAATCACACGCTTCATCTGTTGGGACTGGAGAGGGAGACAGACACCCACATTTTCTCTTCTTTTCTAATTCTTTTGCAGTTTCGTTTAACTTCCTTTTTTTTTTAATGTCATCTGCTTTATTTATTTTATATATTAATCTACTTGCTCCTTTATTTTTTCTACATATGAATCTACTTGCTTCTTTATTTCTTCTATATATTAATCTACTTGCTCCTTTATTTTTTCTATATATGAATCTACTTGCTTCTTTATTTCTTCTATAAATTTATCTACTTGCTTCTTTACTTAATTTTATTTATCTACTTGTCTGGGGAAGGCGGTAGCGCAGTGGTCATAGAACTTGTTTTGGGAAGTGACAAGTCAAGCGTACAAGCACACCGTGAGGCGTTTGGAAGAGCATCTAGTCTTAATTCCCCACCTCTAACCAGTCTGTGTTCAACTCTTTTTGAATGGTAATTAATAGTGACACATAAAATAGCAAAATAAATAAAGGATCACCGGAAAAATTGTCATCCCAGAATGTTCACCTGCAGAATCGTTGCAGCGTGAGATCCCACTGGAAGAGTTGTCACCCCAACATACAACACCTGATGAATCGTCACCCCATACCATAGTGGATATAGAATCCAAACTAAGACACTGAACATACTTTATGTAACTAACCAGCCAAAGCTAAAATAACCTAACCTAGATTAGATTAGGTTAAGTACCTTAAGAGCGTAAATTTGGGTGTTCAAGCAATGAATGATAATTATCATAAGTATCCCCTAACTACCAAAGTTAGTGAATCGTAATTATCTTACAGTGGTGCTTTCGAGTATGGAGAGAGAGAGAGAGAGAGAGAGAGAGAGAGAGAGAGAGAGAGAGAGAGAGAGAGAGAGAGAGAGAGAGAGAGAGAGAGAGAGAGAGAGAGAGAGAGAGAGAGAGAGAGAGAGAGAGAGAGAGAGAATAGTCACCACAGAATATCTACCTGAAGAATCGTCACCCCAGGAAACCCCTCCTGAAGAATTGCCACCTGTGGAACTTGAGGTGAAAATTCTACAGGTTATCCTACATAAATAATATCAATATTTACCTATATGTTCCTTCTTTAGCATGCTTGCAAATCAGGTGTGAATATACAGTATTAGTCTTGCTATTTTGAACCTGTCTTAACGTTACACACACACACACACACACATATATATGCTCATAAGCACACACATACACAGACGTTACTATTTCAAAAGTAACACAATATAACAGCAAATATAAAAAAAATATTATGCATTAATATATTATTGGAAAATCATTGGTCTGTGAATTGCAAAGAAATGGCAATCTGCAAGAGTTATAAACAAGTACATTCAAAAGAACTCTCTAGAAACCAAGTACAATTAAAACAATTATATTCAAAGATTTCTTCTTCAAACACTCTACACAATCAGAACGAGTACACGGCCGCGGCAGCTCAGCGGTAAATTTTGCGAGAAGGGGAGCGACTAATGAGGTTTCGATCCAATCGCGGGGCGTCAGGAAGTGCATCCAGCCTTAATCCTCAAGCTCCACCATGAGAATAGGGACTAGTTGCATACATAAAAGGGTACGCTTTATACAATCACATGGATCACTTATTGACTCTCAACATATCCAGTTCAATTAGAAGACATACATTTAAAATCTCCTTAAGACATGCAGCACAATTGGAATAAGTACATTAGCAGAGATATACCAGAGGCACACAGTACAATTAGATTTTGTCTAATTACACCAAAAATTGTTCATAGAAGAAATGTACAAATATTTTACCTGACTATAAATTTGACTATATTTAAATCAGTAATTGATTACTGCTCTAATTTAATTAGTTCCTTTTTACATGACATTATTGCAGATGACATTTTCGCAGACAATGCAATGATTTTTTTTTTACAATTATTTTTAACGTAAATAAAATAAGAGAGAAATCTCGTAGACACCAGCCAGCCTGCATCCAGACCCATGAAATTTGATAGCTCCGTGGTATCTGTTCCTAGCCCAGACTAGACTTGATCAAACCAACCAAGACAGAATGTTAACTACAGCAAGTGAGTTTCTTTATTTAAATTCCAAAGATGAATTTTATAGATTAGAACACCCACTCCCTCCTGGTGTTGGGTTACAGACCTTTCTTTTGCACAAAATATTCAACAATGGGTGAATCATAATCATCATCAGCATCATCATCATCATTATTATTATTATTATCATTATTATTATTTACAAAAACATCAATATATTAGCATACTAATAATTTTTAAGTAACTATTTCCTCCTATATAATTCTTACACTCTAATTTGGCCCATAAGCCACGCCCTCTCTTGGTTCGACGCCACGCCTCTTCTAAGCTTAAATGCAAACGATTTAGGGGAGATTATCAAAAGTCTATAAATTCTCGGTGAAATTTTTTTTTATGAATGTAAAGTTAACTGCATATTCTATGCAGGTCCAGCAATGTACGTTCTAGAGTCTACAAAGGGTGCGGTTTCTAGGTCAAATTAAAGTGAACTGACTATAGTGATAAAGGAGTAGATAAGATAAGACTCTCTTGGTATATTATCATAAGATATCATAGGGCTAAGAGTGACATAAAGTTAAAGGGCCAATGATTACGTTTATCTCTTAAAAGAATTGTGTATTAACATAAGAAATTCTACTCCGCTTGCATCTGCAGGCAAACAAACATACTCTCTCTCTCTCTCTCTCTCTCTCTCTCTCTATATATATATATATATATATATATATATATATATATATATATATATATATATATATATATATATATATATATATATATATATATATATATATATATATATATATATAAACACAAAATAAATACAGAAACGGATCGTGAAATGAGCATGAAATTCATTATGCTAGTTTTCTGTAGATCTGCATTTATAACTTCTTTTAATGATTGTGACACCGGGACAGGGAAAGGAAATTACACTTATCAGGCCCGGGCATCAGGAAACAGAGAAAGTAAAGAAAAACAGATTGGGAGTGTTGTGACTTGTCGAATATCTAGGGATTATAAGAGGTGTTTAACGAATACGCCGTAACGGATGGCAAGATGATGTCTCTGGATCTGGAATCCTAACAAGTGTTGAGATCTTTCTTACGATTCATCAGAGGAACCATCGTTGTGAGGGTTCTCATACATGAGAAAGATCAAATGTGACACAACTCAGAAAATTGAAAAATTTTCCAAAAATCACAAAACCATTCACGGAGACGATTATCCAAATAAAAATTTCTGAGAAATGAACATGAATTTCATGACATCAGTTACCTTAAGTTCAACACTACTTTCAAAGTCTCTCTTACAAGGGACCGCGGTAGCGCAGTGGATAGAGCGTTCAATTTGGGAAGTGGCAAACTCCGCTCGTTAGGAAAAGAGCATTTATCTTGAGTGCCCAGCTTCGCACTGTCTGTGTCCACCCCCATTGGAATGGGGACTAAGAATGGCACATTAAACAGCAAACATTCAATTCTCTAATCTAGTAAAATAAAAATTCAGTGTGTAAATTCTGGCATCACTGCTTTTAGAGTCTTCATCATTTGGCAACACTGCTACGAGGGTTAAAGCACCTACATTACTATTCCCATGACCAATCTAATGGTACATTTGTTTCTACATTTGGCCTACTCTTTTACTGGTGTACTCATATTACCTGCTAAGCTAGCAGGTGTTAAGAAGACATCAGACGCTCACCTCAGGAAAGAAAAAAAATCATTATTATTCCACCACAACACGAGGCGGAATCGAACTTAATTCCCTTGGTTTGTAGACCAGACTCTTAGTTCATCGAGTCATGGAAGGTGTCATAAAAATATCGTAATATACTTCAGTGAATACACACACACACACACACACACACACACACACACACACACACACACACACACACACACACACACACACACACACACACACACACACACACACACAGGAAACATATCTCTCTTCACTTGGAATCCTTCAACTTTTTGTCAGTGAGGCAACATGGCTTCAGAGAAGGAAGATCAACAGTAACAAACTTATTAGAATTTTATGATGAGGTAAGCCAAATCTTACAGGAAAGAGAGGGCTGGGCAGATTGCATATTCCTAGACTTCCAGAAAGCGTTTGACACTGTTCCACATGGGAGACTTATTAGGAAGCTGCAATCAATGGCTAGAATAGGTGGAAATGTCTTGGAATGGATAAAAACTTACTTAGAAGGAAGGGAACAGAGGGTTAGAGTAAGACACTCAGTGTCTGAATGGAGAAGAGTTAGTAGTGGAGTTCCACAGGGTTCAGTTTTAGGGCCACTTTTGTTCCTTGTATATGTAAATGACCTACCAGAGTCTGTAAACTCATTCATGAATATGTTTGCAGATGATGCAAAGATTGTGAAGAAAGTAAAAAACGAGAACAATGGTAGAGAACTTCAGGAGGATCTAAATAATCTGCATGAGTGGTCAGAAAAGTGGCTAATGAAATTCAATACCTCAAAATGTAAGGTAATGAGAATGGGTACAAGTGCAAGAAGGCCCAAGCTTGACTACTCGGTGGCTGGAGTACAACTTCAGGAGACAGAAAATGAGAGAGATCTAGGAGTAAACATATTGGCAGATTTGTCTCCAGAAATACATATAAATGGCGTAGTAAGGGCAGCATATGCATTCTTATCAAATGTAAGGGTAGCCTTCAGGCACATGGACAAGGAAATGTTCAGAAATATTTATGTAACCTATGTGAGGCCAAAACTCGAATATGCAGCCCCCTTTTGGAATCCGCACTTGAAAAAGCACATAGCTAAGCTTGAAAAAGTTCAAAGACATGCCACGAAACTGGTGCCAGAAATACGCAATCTCGGTTATGATGAGAGGCTGAGGGAGTTAGACTTGCCATCACTCGAAGCTAGAAGAGTAAGGGGGGATATGGTGACAGTCTTTAAATTCCTTCATGGTTATGATAGAGTGGATAGGGATCGATATTTCGATATGGCTGGCTCTAGAACTAGAGGTCATAGTTTGA
>JAXCGZ010021319.1:25000-27500 GCA_037179515.1 Halocaridina rubra | reverse complement strand
ATCGAAGATGGCAGAGACAGTGAAAGATGTGAATGGACAGATGTTAAGAGGGAACGATGCAAGGAGAAAATGGGTAGAATATTTTGAGTGCTTGCTGAATGTTGAGGAAGATAGAGAGGCAGCTATAGTGGCAGTGGGGGGTGTTCAAGTGCCAGTAATGGGAGATGAAAACGAGAGAGAGATTACATGAGAGGAGGTGAAAAAGGCATTGTATGAAGCGAAAGCAGGTAAAGCACCTGGAATGGATGGTGTGAGAGCGGAGATGTTGAAAGAAGGGGGTGTGACTGCATTGGAATGGTTAGTGAGAGTGTTTAATATATGCTTTATATTGTCGATGGTGCCAGTGGATTGGGTGATTGCTTGTATAGTGCCCCTATACAAAGGTAAGGGAGATGTGTATGAATGCAGTAATTTTAGGGGTATAAGTTTGTTGAGTGTGGTAGGAAATGTGTATGGTAGGATACTGGTTAATAGGAATAGGGATAAAACAGAAAATGTGATCGCGGAAGTGCAGAGTGGCTTTAGGAGAGGTAGAGTCAGAAATAACCCACAGAATACAAGCGGGGTGGAAGAACTGGAAGAAAGTGTCTGGGGTGCTGTGCGACAGGAGAATAGGGATTAAGTTGAGGAGTAAAGTGCATAAGACAGTTGTGAGACCTGCGATGATGTATGGAGCAGAGACATGGGCAATAAAGAAGACATAAGAGAAAAAACTGGATGTGGCAGAAATGAGGATGTTGAGATGGATGTGTGGGGGTGACAAGAAGCCATAAGATCAGAAACAAGGTAATTAGAGGTACCTCAGAAGTTAGAGAAATATCAGATAAGATACAAGAAAGTAGACTAAGATGGTATGGTCATGTCCTTAGGAGGGATGAACAGTATGTTGGGAGGAGGGTGATGGAAATGGATATACAGGGTAGGAAAAGGAGAGGGAGACCAAAGTGTAGGTAGATGGATTGCATCAATGACGACCTGCAGTCTAAAGGTTTGTTGGGTGATGAGGTATGGGACAGAAACAAATGGAGAAAACAGGCCAGAAACATCGACCCCACATAAAAGTGGGAAAATATGTAGACGAAGAAGAAGAGGAGGTTGTATAGATCTGATTTTTATAGTTAGGCAGGTATGTGAGAAATATTTAGCAAAGGGTAAGGATGTGCATTTTGCATTTTTGGATTTGTAGAAAGCGTGTGAAAGAGTTGACAGAGAGGCAGTGTGGAATGTTTTGAGATTATATGGAATTAATGGTAAATTGTTGCATGCAGTGAAGAGTTTGTATGAATGGAGTAGAGCTTGTGTTAGGGTAGGGAATCAAGAGAGAGAGTGGTTTCCTGTGAGTGTGGGATTGAGACAGGGAAGTGTGATGTCACCATGGCTGTTCAATTTGTATATTGATGGAATCGTAAGAGAGGTGAATGAGCGAGCCAGGTTTGAGAATGGTAGATGGGGATGATAACGAGTGGGAGCTGAATCAGTCACTGTTTGCAGATGATACTGTGGTGGTGGCAGATTCAGAAGTGAAGCTGTGTCAGTTAGTGTTAGAATTTGGAATGGTGTGTGAGAGAAGGAAGTTGAGAGTGAATGTGGGAAAGAGTAAGGTTATGAGGTGTACAAGAAATGAGGATGGTGCTGGATTGAATGTTATGTTGAATGGAGAGACACTTGAGGAAGTTGATCAGTTTAAGTATTTAGGCTTGGTTATAGCTGCAAATGGTGGAGTGGAAGCAGATGTGTGTCACAGAGTGAATGAAGGATGTAAACTGTTGGGTGCGTTGAAAGGAGTGATGAAGAATAGAGGTTTGGAAATGAATGTTAAGAAAGTTTTGTATGAGAAAGTGGTTGTGCCAACTGTGATGCATGGACCAGAGTTATGGGGTATGATAGTAAGTGAGAGACGGAAACTAAATGTGTTTGAAATGAAATGCCCGAGGAGTATGATTGGTGTATCTCGGTTGGATAGGGTTAGGAATGAAGTGGTGAGAGCAAGAACGGGTGTGAAGAGAAGAATTGCAGCCAGAGTAGATATGAATGTTCTAAGATGGTTTGGCCATGTGGAAAGGATGGATGATGAAAAACTGCTGAAAAAGGTGATGAATGCGAGAGTTGATGGGAGAAATGCTAGAGGGAGGCCTAGGTATGGGTGGATGGATGGAGTAAGGAGAGCCCTGAATGATAGGAGGATGGATGTGAGGGAAGCAAGCGAGTGTGCTAGGAATAGGAATGAGTGGCGAACGATTGTGACGCAGCTCTGATGGGCATCTGCTGTTATTATGGGGCTACATCTTACAAGAATTAGCCCTGTGGTAGGGGCTGTAGAGGAGTTGGCAGTTGTGAAGCGACACAGGTTGTGGAAGAGCCGGAAGGATGGGCTGTGGCACTACAGCAGTGCCATCTGAACGGTCGCTAGCTCCCTCGTCATTACCCATAGAGCAAAGTAATCCCCTTATTGTTTTCTTTTTTTGATGTCGGCTACCCCCCAATTAAAGGGGAAACAGCT
>JAXCGZ010021319.1:15000-22500 GCA_037179515.1 Halocaridina rubra | reverse complement strand
TTACTATCATTATGAGAAAGAGGAAAAGTGTAGGTGATTCGAAAAACCGTATAAAATGAATAGGCAGATAAGAGAATATTCATATTTTCATCTAATGACAAGAAGAAGAAGAAGAAGAAGAAAAAAAAAAAACTTTATTTCCATTTTTCAATACAATGGGTATTCGTCAGCAAGGGCAAGCCCCAACCCCCCACTGTGGTGTCCAACCACAGCAGTTCCTGCCAGTAAACAGCTTAAACTCTCGGTCTTGGATGGGAACCGATCTTTCGACCTCGTGAATGCGAAGCCAGCGCGTTACCACTGTACTAGCCAGAAGAAGAAGAAGAAGAAGAAGAAGAAGAAGAAGAAGAAGAAGAAGAAGAAGAAGAAGAAGAAGAAGAAGAAGAAGAAGAAGAGAAGACGGAGGAGGAGGAGAAGAAGAAGAAGAAGAAGAAGAGAAGAAGAAGAAGAAGAAGAAGAAGAAGAAGAAGAAGAAGAAGAAGAAGAAGAAGAAGAAGAAGAAGAAGAAGAAGAAGAAGAAGAAGAAGAAGAAGAAGACATATATACTGCCAAATCAGATATACAATCAAGATATAAGCATGCGGTAACTAAATATCATGAAGAAAAGAAGTCAAGGAGTTGGCATTCGAATGAGGGTGCACATAGGCACGTTGGAAAGAATGAAGACTGGATGCCCATCCTAACGCCCCACGGTGGACTAGAAGACGAGTCTGTCACTTTCTGAATAGAGCGCTCTAACCACTGCGCTACCGCGGTCTCCAGAAAATATATTACAGTCCTTGCAAAATTTACAGGATCCAAATAAATAAAATGCAGTTAACGAATTCGACAGACACAATGTGAACTACAAAAGGAAATGTCTAATATATTGAGAATTAAATGATTAATATATCAAGCTCATAACATAGGGAAAAAGCATGAAGCTATAAGTACATATAATAGGCTGCGAGATACAGTCGTATGCACGAATTACCCAATACTGACGTTACAACTCCTCCTCCAAGTGGCTCTCTCTTTCTCTTTCCTTCTTGCAAAGGTAGGAACATTCTTGAAGTAAAAGGCAGACCACATTCCACAATAGACAGTCATCTGAGTTGTGGGGACTGTCCCCCTGTTCTCCCTCAGTTAGGTCAGAGAGGTCAAAGGGAGAGGCCACGGATTTTAAAATAAGGTGGTGGTGATACGGGCACCATTACTGCTACTTCTACCACCACTACCAATACTAGTAGGGGTAGTTGAACAACAAACAGGTACAGTACTACTACTTGGTATTTAGCTGTCCCTTTGGAATCTCGTGCTGATGCTGCAAGAGTTTTGCATCTTCGACTGCTCCTTGGCTGGTAGAATCTCGAGTCCTGATATCTTTAAGTGCGCTGACTGGAAATTTAAGACTTGTTACTGATACTATAAGTCTATGGCATGTGTAGCTGAGTCTTTTTTTTTATAGTTTTAACAAATAATGGATGGCGTTTTTCTTTGTTATTAATGCTGTCGGTCGTTTATGCATGTTGCTACATTTTTTTTATGGTTTTAACAAATAATGGAAGGCGTTTCTGATTGTTAATGATGTCCAAGGTCTTTGAATTCTGTTGCTATGAATTTGTTACTTCTGTTTACTATAATGCTGTTGGTCGTTAGTAGCTATTGCTATGTCTGTGTTGTAGTTTTAACAACAACCTCTGGCAGCTGCTTTGCTGTCATCGATGCTGCAATTTTTTTCTATTTGTTGTTTCTCCACTGACCGAATTCAAGTCCAGCTGCTTTTGCTAAATGTACAGGAAAATATTGCCCATGTTATTGGTGCTACAGATGTTTCCGCTGTCGTTAAACCTTTATGGCCAATATCTGCAGTCAAGCTGATTTCTCCTATTCGACTGGAAACTGTTGGAGTTGCTTCTGAATGCGGAATCCATCAACTTCCCATGTCATAAATAACGTATTACACTCGTTTACTCTTTCCACATAACATAGAAATATATTATATTATATTCATTTTATCGGATGGAGGCCGGTACCTCAGTGGTATACCGCACTGGTCTGGAAATGACGGGCATATGCAACGAGGATTCAATCCCAGCGTGGAGCGTTAGAGAGGGCATTTAGCCTTAATCCACCAGCTCCAACTAATCTGCGTCCATCCCAAAACGAATGGGGACTAAATGTGACACTTGAAAAGGCAAAACAACTCTTTTCAAATGGTAGTTTTCGAGTTTAAGCCATTGCATTTAACTGCAACTCTCTCTCTCTCTCTCTCTCTCTCTCTCTCTCTCTCTCTCTCTCTCTCTCTCTCTCTCTCTCTCTCTCTCTCTCTCTCTCTCTCTCCACAGTACAACAGCGTCTTCACTGAGTTAGTGGCATGGTCAGTCTAACAGCTGGGGGATCTGATGATTCCCCTAATAATCAGGTAGATATGCCGGAGAGCTACCATCACCTGTTCTACCTTGTTAGAGAGCGTACTCTACTCTCTATTTCACTTGGGCAGGGTCCATACTGAAGGACCTCCGAGATAACCTTAAGGAGATTTTATTATTATACCAATTCTGGTTGTACTACCATGCTGATTAGGTGGTATTTTTCAAGAGGGGTTTGCCTTTCATTTCTTATTCTTCTCTTTATCTCCTCTTCAATTTTTCATCTCCTCTTCCTCTTTCTTCTTCTACTTCTTCTTCTACTTCGTTCTGGGGGTGTTCCCTCATGTTGTCTCCCTTACTTTTTTCTTCTTTTTGTGACATGTTTTAAAGAGGTTTCATTTCTTAATCTTCTCTCTATCTCTTCTTCATTTCTTTAATTTCTTCCTCCTCCTCCTTTTCCTGCTCCTTCTGCTCCTCCTCCTCCTCCTCCTCCTCCTCCTTCTTCTTCATTTTCTGAAATGCTTTAAAGCTGCTGCTGCTTCTCCTTCTCCTTCTTTCTGTGGTATTCCTTCTATCATTTGAGAGATGTTTTAAAGTGGTCTAATTTCTTCTTATTTGTCTTCATCTTCCTCTTCTTCTTCTTCTTCTCTCTGTGGTGTTCTTGCATGCGGTTTACCTTTTTCTCTTTCTTCTTCTTGGGATATGTTTCAATATGATTTCAATTTTCTTCTTCTTCTTCTTCTTCTTCTTCTTCTTCTTCTTCTTCTTCTTCTTCTTCTTCTTCTTCTTCCTCCCTCTTCTTCTTCCTCCCTCTTCTTCTTCTTCTTCTTCTTCTTCTTCTTCTTCTTCTTCTTCTTCTTCTTCTTCTTCTTCTTCTTCTGAAATGTATGTAAAATTTAAGCTAAAATACGATAATTATTTTTTCCAAAGATATCTTCTTTTCCCATGTCATTATTTTTATGACATATGCTTTCTCACTACACCTCATTTACAATGCATACATTCCAGCTATACTGCGATATTCAAGCTATTCTGCTACATTCCTACTACACTGCTATATATCTACCACTCTGCTACATTCCTACCACACTAAACCATTCTAACACACTGACATATTCCTACCACACTGAAAAATTCCTGCTAAATTATTTCTTTCCTACTACATTACCAAATTTTTGGTAAATTGATACAATCCTACAACACTGGAATATTCCTATCACACTGCCACATTCCTAGTGCACAGTTACATTACTACTGCAAAGCTTTGTGGCTGCTTTGTGTGTGATTACCTAATTGTGATTACCTAATTGTGTTTACGGGAAAGAGCCCAAAGCTCGTATCTTCCCGTCTCCTGATCGGTTCCATTTTATACTTAGTGATACTTATCATACCTGTCCTTAAAACTATGGATTGAGATAGCATTAACTACCTCCTCGCTTAGCGATGTGTGTGTGTGTGTGTGTGTGTGTGTGTGTGTGTGTGTGTGTGTGTGTGTGTGTGTGTGTGTGTGTGTGTGTGTGTGTGTGTGTGTGGATATTATCCACTTAAAAACTTTTTGCCTCTCTTCAACTGTTTTAAATTCTGTTGGTATCCGTCTTCACCCAACCTTCCCGCAAGGAATCATAACAATAATATAATTCATTCAAAATATTCATTTCAAAGGGCGCGGACTTAAGACGAACATGGTTTCATCTATTCATTAATTTGTTTACACACACGCACACATATACTGTGCACGAGTGTGGGTGAGGGTGTATTTTTTTGCAGCATTAAGTAATTCAATTGTCTATTTATATACTTGCTTATATATTTATATCTGTCTTTAATTACTTACATATTATTTAATTATTTATTTACATATATAAGTATTCATTTATATAATTAAATATTTGCTTATATCTCTCTACTACATATTTGTGTGTGTGTGTGTGTGTGTGTGTGTATATATATATATATATATATATATATATATATATATATATATATATATATATATATATATATATATATATATATATATATATATATATATATATATATATATATATATATATATATATATATATATATATATATAATTTGATTTATCTTTAGAAATTTATTTATTTACTAAATTACATATACATTTACTTATTCGACTGCATTTTATTTTTGCGTAATTTTTTTACATGTGGAAATTAATAAGCATGAGTTCATAAAGGTACTACTGTACCACATACCCAACACATCTGAAGGAATACTCGTCGTGCCTGTTATGCAGGTAGAGACTATTGCACACAATGGGCTCCAATACACACTCCTTTTTAGCCTCATACGACTCAGCACTTGACCTAAAGGATTTGCTCAGTTGAACAGAGCTTCAACGCACCAGACGAACACACATTTACCCTTTCCTTCTAATCTGCCAATAAGTATTTGGAGTGCTCACTAAGTCTGCTGACTTGATATCCACCTATCACACATGACACGCCACTTCCCCACTTAATTTGTATCCTCAAAGTGGGTTTGGAGGTTTTATATGAGCTAGATGAGTTGAAAGGGGTTTATATTACATACTGGTCACCAATTTACTATCCAATTTTCATGACCTCATATATTTTTATATATTTGTTCAAGAGGTGTTGTATGAGCCAACCTGGGAAGTTAAGTCCTTGGTAAATCATCAGAAGGAGTCATGGAAATGTTGGCGAAGAGAGGCTGTTTAAATCACGCTGGGAGTCGTCAATCTCTTGGTTTTAAGAGAGGCTGCAAGAACCACCCCAAAGAGCAGTCGTGGCCATTTCCAAGAGATTCTGTGCAAATTATCTTTGAGAGCCTTCAGACTTAGGTCAAGAGACGCAATAAGCATGACCTTCCAGGGAAACCCGTCGAACACTAGGCTATGGGACCACGTAGGAGAACCATCGAACTTTTGGTATGTTGGCTTTGTGCCCTATATGAACTACAATGTAGAGCTCTTCCCATAGACGTATACGAAGCATTTTAGTGTCGTCAAACTCTTGGCAGAGAGATACTGTGCACACTCTTGGAGCAACGGATGAACCGCTTTGAGGAGCTGTTGAACTCTGAGAAATGACACTGTGCGACCTATCCTGCAAACCCGTTGAAAAACTTTCATGTAAGAGACCGACTGAGTTAACTTATATGAACACCTTTGCGCTCTCTGCAAATGATATTTGGGTAAACTACTTTGGACAGTCGTAGAACTCTAGGCAAAGATGTCATATGAGCAACCATGTAATGGTCGAAAACTTGGCGAAGAGACACATGGTGTACGAGCTGCCTCAAAAAGTCATCGAACACTTGACGAAGTGACATTATGCACACTATTTTGGAGACTTCGAACTCTTGGCGAAGAAAGGCTTTATGAGCAAATTTGGAGATCCAAAACACTCTGGGGAATGACACGTTCTACAAACCAATTTGGAGACCCCTTGAACTCTTGACCTCCTGGGTAGGTGCCAGTCATTGATCCATTAAGTTACTGAAGAGTGATCTAAAACATATATCTCCCACCTATTACATAATTTTATAAGGTCAACACTTTCTTAAGTAAAACAAGCTTTGAAAGGCCTGCGCTCTCGTTACCCTACATAAATATTGGCAATTTGATCTCTCTCTCTCTCTCTCTCTCTCTCTCTCTATATATATATATATATATATATATATATATATATATATATATATATATATATATATATATATATATATATATATATATATATATATATATATATCTCATAAATACAAGCTAAAGGTGAAATACCAACCTTTTGGCATCTGCTATGAGTATAGAATGACTACTACACTGAAAGCAAAACACGCATACATAAAAACAGATTAAAATAAATAATACATACGTCCATAAAAAGATGCTCCAAAAATAAACAGAAAACAAAGTACAATAAAGAAAACTGGGGCGAGAAAGAGCAAACCTGTTCCTAAAACATGATTATTTTACACACATAATTTAGTTAAAAGTATGTAAATACGAATTAAATATATATAATGATATGCATATCACAATATGCTCTAGTTTCGTCACTGCATACCAATAGTGAGAACCATTAACCTACAGGATCACATGGTTTCGTGACCTATCTTACAGAGGTCAAATGACTGACCAATGACCACAAATGCCTACAAAGAACCTCAACAGCTGAGTATTTTTCTTATAATTATGTTTAAAATAGGCATTTGATTGTTGAATGTTGTGCATTACCTCCTTAGTGATACTTATAACTTATGGGAACATGACACTTAGCCCAAAGGGCATAGTGCCAACTAGACCAGCCTATCGTGACCTCATATGACCTCGGTATATGAATATTTTTTTCAGTTACAGTAAGCAGCCTAATCATATGAATATCAGCTCCGTTCAAGTAATTTACGTATTACTTTCAGTGCCGCAAAGGGTCGGTGGAACTAAGCCTACCTAATCTTACTTGACCCCATATGACCTCGATACTTGAGTATTACCTTCGTTTTTTATTACAATAAGCAATCCTTGTTAGATGAACTTGCCCTCATTCCAAGTGATTTACATATAACTTTTACAGTGTCTTATGGCACCAAGCCCGAATAGGCCACTGCCAACTTTACCAACCTAAACTGACGACCTTACATGACCCCACTGCATGATTGTGGCTCTCTTTTGTACTTTTATTAAGCAAGTATATTGACATGGGTTTCCTTACCCCTAGTAGCCAAAATTATGAATGACCAACGGGGTCAAATTGCACCATGTCCGAGGGAGTCAGTGCAAAGTAAACCAACCTAACCTGACCTAACCTCACACGACTTGCATTATTTCATATAAACTAAAGAATGAATTAAATAACAGCAATAACCAAAATTTGTTATAAACATGGTCAAATATTTAAAGTGAACAACTGTATATCACGAGTGTCCGCGTGCACATGTCCCCATCTACAGTTATTGGTTAAGAGATTCGAGAACTGCATTTCCTTTCTATTAAACTAAGCTATTATATTCGCATCCATTCGCTCACTACCCGGAACAATTTACAAAAGACATACGTTTTAAAATGGCACGGTGCCCGGAGGGCTGGCTGCCAACTAAATCAACCTCAACTGACCCAACACGACCTAGATAGTTAATAATTACTTTTCTTTTCCGTTACATTAAA
>JAXCGZ010021318.1:52500-56384 GCA_037179515.1 Halocaridina rubra | reverse complement strand
TCAACCTCAAGCCCAAATCTCCTCAGTTCCAGATGAAGCACTTAGATATAACACCAGGTGCCTATTATGTGATTGATCCAAATATATTTTTGTGTATGCATATATAAAGTAACTCCCGTTAACTCAGAAGGTTAAGTGAATACACCATGAGATGGGTGAGGTCGTTGTGGAACAGAATCCTCAAGAGACAGAACTGTCGTCTAAGGACTGAGTGCCCGATCTAAAGCTCTTATGTAAAAAAAATCTATTAAATTAGTGAGGATAATTAAGTAAAAAAATTGTTTAATGAGAATAATTAAGTAGGTTATTAAGATTAATGAAGTGTAACTCTGACCAAAAATGTGGAAGCGCAGCATTTGGAAATCGTGGTGTGAGGTTCTTATTATTATTATTATTATTATTATTATTATTATTATTATTATTATTATTATTATTATTATTATTATTATTTTTATTAGTAGTAGTAGTAGCAATAGTAGTAGTAGTATAGTTATTATTATTATTATGATGATGATAATAATTATATTATTATTATTATTATTATTATTATTATTATTATTATTATTATTATTATTATTATTATTATTATAAGTTTCATTACTTAGAAATGCAGGTGCAGCATTATAACGTCTACCTAGTGCAGTACAAGCAATATAGCTTCTACTACTACTACTGCTCTCTCTCTCTCTCTCTCTCTCTCTCTCTCTGTCTCTCTCTCTCTCTCTCTCTCTCTCTCTCTCTCTCTCTCTCTCTCTCTCTCTCTCTCTCTCTCTCTCTCTCTCTCTCTCTCTCTCTCTCTCTCTCTCTCTCTCAACAATTGCAACTAGAACCTCAGCTCTAATTATATGGAATTAGAATCTCCAACATCTAATTGAAATGGTAATTAGGATGCATTAAGCCTCGTAACAATCACTGCATGTAATTACGGAAGGTGGGATTACCTCGGTGAGACCGCATATGGAATGCAAAGGAATCTATATGTGCTCAAGCTTCTAGTGAGGCAGAAATACATGTGTGTGTGTGTGTGTGTGTGTGTGTGTGTGTGTGTGTGTGTGTGTGTGTGATTACCTAATTGTGATTACCTAATTGTGTTTACGGGAAAGAGCCCAAAGCTCGTATCTTCCCGTCTCCTGATCGGTTCCATTTTATACTTAGTAATACTTATCATACCTGTCCTTAAAACTATGGATTGAGATAGCATTAACTACCTCCTCGCTTAGCGAATTCCAATTATCAACTATTCTTACACTGAAAAAGTATTTCCTTACATCCTGCGAAGAAGTTTTCTTACGAAGCTTCAAACTATGACCTCTAGTTCTAGAGCCAGCCATATCAAAATATCGATCCCTATCCACTCTATCATAACCATGAAGGAATTTAAAGACTGTCACCATATCCCCCCTCACTCTTCTAGCTTCGAGTGATGGTAAGTCTAATTCCCTCAGCCTCTCATCATAACTGAGATTGCGTATTTCTGGCACCAGTTTCGTGGCATGTCTTTGAACTTTTTCAAGCTTAGCTATGTGCTTTTTCAAGTGCGGATTCCAAAAGGGGGCTGCATATTCGAGTTTTGGCCTCACATAGGTTACATAAATATTTCTGAACATTTCCTTGTCCATGTGCCTGAAGGCTACCCTTACATTTGATAAGAATGCATATGCTGCCCTTACTATGCCATTTATATGAATTTCTGGAGACAAATCTGCCAGTATGTTTACTCCTAGATCTCTCTCATTTTCTGTCTCTTGAAGTTGTACTCCAGCCACCGAGTAGTCAAGCTTGGGCCTTCTTGCACTTGTACCCATTCTCATTACCTTACATTTTGAAGTATTGAATTTCATTAGCCACTTTTCTGACCACTCATGCAGATTATTTAGATCCTCCTGAAGTTCTCTACCATTGTTCTCGTTTTTTACTTTCTTCACAATCTTTGCATCATCTGCAAACATATTCATGAATGAATTTACAGACTCTGGTAGGTCATTTACATATACAAGGAACAAAAGTGGCCCTAAAACTGAACCCTGTGGAACTCCACTACTAACTCTTCTCCATTCAGACACTGAGTGTCTTACTCTAACCCTCTGTTCCCTTCCTTCTAAGTAAGTTTTTATCCATTCCAAAACATTTCCACCTATTCTAGCCATTGATTGCAGCTTCCTAATAAGTCTCCCATGTGGAACAGTGTCAAACGCTTTCTGGAAGTCTAGGAATATGCAATCTGCCCAGCCCTCTCTTTCCTGTAAGATTTGGCTTACCTCATCATAAAATTCTAATAAGTTTGTTACTGTTGATCTACCTTCTCTGAAGCCATGTTGCCTCACTGACAAAAAGTTGAAGGATTCCAAGTGAAGAGAGATATGTTTCCTTAGTAGTTTCTCCATAACTTTGCAAACTATGCTGGTCAAGGAAACAGGTCTATAGTTCAGAGCCGTATCCCTCCTTCCCTTTTTGAAGATAGGTATCACATTTGCTTGTTTCCAGCATCTTGGAATCTCCCCCGACTCCAGTGACTCCTTAAATGTGTGTGTGTGTGTGTGTGTGTGTGTGTGTGTGTGTGTGTGTGTGTGTGTGTGTGTAAGTATTAAATGCAAATTCACCCTCTGTATTTCTTCTTTCCCACTAACCCAGAGTTTTCCAATCTCTCTCTCTCTCTCTCTCTCTCTCTCTCTCTCTCTCTCTCTCTCTCTCTCTCTCTCTCTCTCTCTCTCTCTCTCTCTCTCTCTCTCTCTCTCTCTCTCTCTCTCAAAATAAATTTCATAGAATTATTTTAGCCTAAGGCTGGAATCTCTAAATTCTAAATTGAAACGCGGTCATGCGTCACAGCAAGGCAAAATGGGTTGTTTCATTTTCAAAATATTATCTCTCTCTCTCTCTCTCTCTCTCTCTCTCTCTCTCTCTCTCTCTCTCTCTCTCTCTCTCTCTCTCCTCTCTCTCTCTCTCTCTCTCTCTCTCTCTCTCTCTCTCTCTCTCTCTCTCTCTCTCTCTCATACTTCATATTCTGTATATTTGCAGAATACAGGAAACAAGAATAAAAAAAAGAAAAAAATAATAATAATAATGATAATAGTAATGATAATAATAATAGTAATGATAATAATAATAATAATAATAATCGTAATAATAATGATTAAGTAAGTGAATGTATGGATATATAAAAGGCAAATAAAAGTTCTGTATATATGTGATATGCTGTTATTCAAAGTATATAATTTCTTAATCTTAATAAGCATGTCTATATAATTTGTTCTTGGAAAATTATATATATATATATATATATATATATATATATATATATATATATATATATATATATATATATATATATATATATATATATATATATATATATATATATATATATATATATATATATATATATATATATATATATATATATATAATACATATATATAATTCTAATGAACATTTCATGATTATTTGTTACATAGATATTTCTGTGACATATTTACAACTATGCATTTTTAACATCTTTGGATTTCGAAGCTTGGGCTGTTGTACACAATGCTGTTATTAATATTTGATACTGAGAAATTTCGAGACTGATGTATGCCTATAGTTACTCAGTGATTTCCTAGGTTTCTTCTTCTTTTTTTTCTTCTTCTTTGTTTTCATATTGATCCCAATCCTGTATGGGGTCGCTGTTTTTTGCTAGCCTTTTCCACTTTTCCTATCTGGCGTGTCCTGTTCCTTTAGCCTCTTCTAATGTATATTATTTTCTATATTCTCCATCCATGGGAGCTTCTGCCTTCCTCTTCCTCTCCTTCCCTCCACCACCATACCCACAATCCTCATACACTCGTGGTCTTCTTCTCTTCGCATTACATGAGAGAAACGCCGTTATTATTCTTGCATATTCCCTA
>JAXCGZ010021318.1:45000-47500 GCA_037179515.1 Halocaridina rubra | reverse complement strand
TCAGTGTTGCCATACCTGGTATAACATTTAGCATTTCAGTGTTGCCATACCTGGTATAACATTTAGCATTTCAGTGTTGTCATACCTGGTATAACATTTAGCAATACAGTGTTGCCATACCTGGTAAAACATTTAGCATTTCAGTGTTGCCATACCTGGTATAACATTTAGTGCAGGATAGAGCTCCACATCAGAAGGCAAGACAAAGTAAGTCTGTGAGGCCTGGCGGGCAACGTTTCTGGCAACGTTGATTGGATATATGAGTTTGTATCTTTTCCTGTAGGTGGGAACGTTTTCCCATATGGGAGGATCCGAGGAACACTCGACCTTAGTCTGGAGTAGCACTTCAGTTGATGGTATCTTGAGGAAGAAAAAGAATATAGCTTTGCTAACTTTATATGGGGACCGCGATAGCGCAGTGGTTAGAGCCCTTGACTCGTCTACTATTAATAGTGACACATGAAACGGCAAACAAACAAACAAACAAACAACGATGGTTAGAGCACTCGACTCGGGGAGTCGAGTGCATCCATCCTTACTTCCCCAGCTCCAACCTGTCACTACCCACCCCCATCATGAGG
Source organism: Halocaridina rubra (assembly GCA_037179515.1). NCBI lineage: Eukaryota > Metazoa > Arthropoda > Malacostraca > Decapoda > Atyidae > Halocaridina > Halocaridina rubra. The sequence continues at coordinate 46,919 of JAXCGZ010021318.1, read as the reverse complement.
ATTAACAGTGACACAAAACGACGGAGTTGTTGACATCGGTTTGGATTGAGCTCTGTATAGAGCCTCTACTGCATAGCTCACACTACTCTTCATGTAAGAGGCTCTACTGCATAGCATACCAAGTTCTTCATATAAGAGGCTCTGTTCCATAGCTTACTTTTAGCGCCCTTATAGAAGAAGCTCTGTTGCATAGCTTGGAGAGCTGTTTGCGTGGAATGGTAGGTAGCCTATCTCATAGAGCTCTGTATACATGAGGCTAGAGTCTGTCATATAGCTCTCATATAGGAGGCTCTGTTATATACTCGTAGCGCTCAAAAAGCCTCATGTAGAGTTCGTAGAAATCTTCAAATTATTATTCTCTCATGTATATCCCTTAGAACTATGCATATAGGAAGCTCCGTTATATAGCTTACAAGGCTCTTTATGTTTGAGTCTTTGTTGTATAGCTCACAAAGATCCTCATATAAGGGACTCTCCAGTTTAGATCACAAAGCTCCGTTGTATAGGTCAAAAATTTATCCACACAGATGGATCTTCTGTATTACTCACAGTGCTCTTCATGTAAGATAAAAATAATAATAATAATAATAATAATAATAATTACTTGCTTTGGTCCGTGCAATGCGTGGAAGAACAGATGAAAGGTCACGAAGTTTCTGATGTCATCAGTGCCACAAGTTCTAAGGTAGAGGATGACCTTAATGGCATCCTCGAAGTCCGTACCCGGGGCATAAACCGCTATGCTCATTGGACCCTGAGAGAGAGAGAGAGAGAGAGAGAGAGAGAGAGAGAGAGAGAGAGAGAGAGAGAGAGAGAGAGAGAGAGAGAGAGAGAGAGAGAGAGAGAATTCATCATTAAGAATATCTCTAAAAAAAATTCTTTATCATATATATTTAGTCATCATTCGAATGTCATGGACACAAACATGTTGGAATTGGGGGATTAAGGCTTGAATCCCTTCCTCACGCCCCGCGGCGGGATCGAACCCACGCATTCTGTCACTGAGCTATTCCTGTCCATGTTCGAATTACCCAGTGACTTAGTTTTATATCTTTATGGTTAAGTGAGGATATACTATGCGGAATAAGGGATTAAAGGATCACACGAAACAGGAAGTGGAAAAGGTTAGCAAAATACAGCGACCCCATATGAAAATGGGTTAAAGCTGAAGACATAAAGAAAATGAGGATATGCTGCCTCATGTACCCTCATGGTATGGTTATTCCCATATGTCATTGTAATTAATCTCACTAGACTTATCTTTAATGCTTATGTTTAAGAGAGAGAGACAGACAGACTGACAGAGAGATTGGAATCAGACATTTTTGCCCTTGTCATAATCAAGTTTTCGGAATTTTTTAGCTTAAAATATATGAGGGAAGCTTTCCTAAACACCTGACCTATATTTTGATAGCTAGTAAACGGGGAACCATTAAAAAAAATTTAACTTTTTATAGCACCTTCTCAGTATGTACTTACATTTCTTTCTCTTGATAAAAAGAGAGAGAGAGAGAGAGAGAGAGAGAGAGAGAGAGAGAGAGAGAGAGAGAGAGAGAGAGAGAGAGAGAGAGAGAGAGAGAGAGAGAGAGTCACCTACCTTCCACCTGGACACCAAAGGTTCCAAATTATCCAAGAAGGTAAATTCGGCATGAGTGGTGTATGTGATACTCTCATGACATTGAAAACACACCTGGGCAGGTATGTAATTCTCCAGGACCCAGTACTCGCCTTGTTCCCTGTACACACTGTCCTGGGCTTTCCTGACGCAGTCCTTGAGATCTGGAAACATCTTCTCTTCCAGGGAGACCTCAACTGGCCTGTCTCTAGAGTCCTGGGTCATTTCTAAGGCCCTCGCCGATCTATTTCTTCCATTTTCGTCTGTGATTTTTGCAGAATTGTTCTCGAGGGAGGCGAAGAAG
>JAXCGZ010021318.1:0-40000 GCA_037179515.1 Halocaridina rubra | reverse complement strand
ATATATATATATATATATATATATATATATATATATATATAATGTATATATATATATATATATATATATATATATATATATATATATATATATATATATAATGTATATATATATATATATATATATATATATATATATATATATATATATATATATATATATAGATATATATATATATACATATATATATATATATATATATATATATATATATATATATATATATATATATATATATATATCTTTCTGTCTGGGGTCAAACTAATATTTATTCATTCGAAAATCATTAATCATTATTCACGCTCATTATTCGATTGGGCGTGGACACAGACAGGTTGGAACTATAAGTGGAATTGAGGCTGGATGCCCTTAACGCCGCGTAGTGGATCGAACCCTCGTTAATCAGTCTTGTCACTATCCTACTCATGTGCTTTACCACCCTGCTACTGCGGCCCAAAGATCCTGTTTACTATTTCAAGCTCTCCGTGAGGCGCTATGAAGGGCGTCTAGACCTAATTCCCCAGCCACCCTTTTTCTGTGTCCACCCCCTATATTGGTGGTTTCAATTACACGTGAACAATAGAGACGTTTATCTGATGACAAGGACTGAAGCCGCGTGGTAGTGTTGTGTTTAAAGCACTAGACCCTGGAAGCGATACCCGTTGCAGGGCGTTAGGGAGGCTGTCCAGCCTCAGTTCCCCAGCTCCATCCTGTATGTGCCCACCCCCACAATGGGGTTTCATAGTGGCGAGAAACATCTGATGACAAAGGTGGAGATTTTAACTTATGGTGAGAGATGGTGGTGAATGCTGTAAAATGGTGGTGACTTAAGGTTTGTTCCGGTTTTACGTCAAGAACTCCCTTTTCTAAAAAGGGCTAGGACTGTTGCCTTCTTGCGAAGGACCTGTTTTGCCAGATGTAATAATTACCCTGAGTGCATGCCCTTGCTAACCTCAGACCGTGACGGGGCGCGAACCCTCAACCTTTGTCTTCTAAAATTTGTGGTTCTTCGTTTTGTTGATTAGGTTTTATATTCTTTGGTTTAGTGACCGTTGATCCAGGAAACAAATCGATCATGTAAAAATAAATGACCCCCAGTAGATTAATATAACCCTTAAATAATAACCCTTAAATTGTTAGGTTAGGTTTAGTTAGGCGAGAAACGGCAAAGAAAAATTTCGCATTTTTGTTTGCAACAGAATACTTTAGCGCAGATTTTGAAGGCAATTATAAACCTGTATGATGTACACTCCTGCAACTTCCTCATATTGTACCAAAGTACAGATTGTAACTTTGTACAAAATCACCCCAGTTACAAATCATGTAGGATAGAAATAAAAGGTGTGCATTTTTTTTTTTTATTACATACAACTTTTCCTTTGGATTTTACTAATTTCCATTAAACATTCTTTATCAGTTTTCATCCACACGTTTTTATTAATTTTTTTTTTTATTTAGATTATTCGGTTTACTTAAAAGGGTTTAAAAAAAAAAGTCGTTCATTTTAAGCCTTTGAATGTGCAAGATGTTGCTTCTGGTTCAAGTCTCACCAGCGAATGATTTTATAATACAAGTTAAACTAGTTTCACGTGACGTCAGTGCCAAAGTTTGCCATAATGGACGTGTCTGTGCCAAGTACTGTAGTAGATCAGATTACCCAGAGTGTCCAGATTACCTAAATGCTCTCGATTACTTAGAAGTTCTATTATTACCTTAATCATCCATAAATTTCAAAGTAAACTTGCGGGGTAAATAGCATTTGTACGTGAACAATTTAGAACAGTTATTTTATAAAATAAGTTAAGATTTTATACGGTTTATCATAAATTAGAAAAAACCCTGCAGATATTTTCAGTATCTTTTTTGTTCAGTATCTTTCCAGTATCTTTTCATTTTGTTCAGTATCTTTTCATTTTGTTCAGTATCTTTCCAGTATCTTTTCATTTTGTTCAGTATCTTTCCAGTATCTTTTCATTTTGTTCAGTATCTTTTCATTTTGTTAAGTATCTTTCCAGTATCTTTTCATTTTGTTCAGTATCTTTTCATTTTGTTAAGTATCTTTCCAGTATCTTTTCATTTTGTTCAGTATCTTTTCATTCTATTCAGCATCTTTTCATTTTGTTCAGCATCTTTTCATTTTGTTCAGTAGCTTTTCATTTTGTTCAGCATCTTTTCATTTTGTTCAGCATCTTTTCATTTTGTTCAGCATCTTTTCATTTTGTTCAGCATCTTTTCATTTTGTTCAGCATCTTTTCATTTTGTTCAGCATCTTTTCATTTTGTTCAGCATCTTTTCATTTTGTTCAGCATCTTTTCATTTTGTTAAGTATCTTTTCATTTTGTTAAGTATCTTTCCAGTATCTTTTCATTTTGTTCAGTATCTTTTCATTCTGTTCAGCATCTTTTCATTTTGTTCAGCATCTTTTCATTTTGTTAAGTATCTTTCCAGTATCTTTTCATTTTGTTCAGTATCTTTTCATTTTGTTCAGTATCTTTTCATTTTGTTCAGCATCTTTTCATTTTGTTCAGCATCTTTTCATTCTGTTCAGCATCTTTTCATTTTGTTCAGTATCTTTTCATTTTGTTCAGCATCTTTTCATTTTGTTCAGCATCTTTTCATTTTGTTCAGCATCTTTTCAAGTTTGTTCAGTATCTTTCCAGTATCTTTTCATTTTGTTCAGTATCTTTCCAGTATCTTTTCATTTTGTTCAGTATCTTTTCATTTTGTTAAGTATCTTTCCAGTATCTTTTCATTTTGTTCAGTATCTTTTCATTTTGTTAAGTATCTTTCCAGTATCTTTTCATTTTGTTCAGTATCTTTTCATTCTGTTCAGCATCTTTTCATTTTGTTCAGCATCTTTTCATTTTGTTCAGTAGCTTTTCATTTTGTTCAGCATCTTTTCATTTTGTTCAGCATCTTTTCAGTTTGTTCAGCATCTTTTCATTTTGTTCAGTATCTTTTCATTTTGTTAAGTATCTTTCCAGTATCTTTTCATTTTGTTCAGTATCTTTTCATTCTGTTCAGCATCTTTTCATTTTGTTCAGCATCTTTTCATTTTGTTCAGTATCTTTCCAGTATCTTTTCATTTTGTTCAGTATCTTTTCATTTTGTTCAGTATCTTTTCATTTTGTTCAGCATCTTTTCATTCTGTTCAGCATCTTTTCATTTTGTTCAGCATCTTTTCATTTTGTTCAGCATCTTTTCATTTTGTTCAGCATCTTTTCAGTTTGTTCAGTATCTTTCCAGTATCTTTTCATTTTGTTCAGTATCTTTCCAGTATCTTTTCATTTTGTTCAGTATCTTTTCATTTTGTTAAGTATCTTTCCAGTATCTTTTCATTTTGTTCAGTATCTTTTCATTTTGTTAAGTATCTTTCCAGTATCTTTTCATTTTGTTCAGTATCTTTTCATTTTGTTAAGTATCTTTCCAGTATCTTTTCATTTTGTTCAGTATCTTTTCATTTTGTTAAGTATCTTTCCAGTATCTTTTCATTTTGTTCAGTATCTTTTCATTCTGTTCAGCATCTTTTCATTTTGTTCAGCATCTTTTCATTTTGTTCAGTAGCTTTTCATTTTGTTCAGCATCTTTTCATTTTGTTCAGCATCTTTTCAGTTTGTTCAGCATCTTTTCAGTATATTTTAATTTTGATCAGTATTTTACCTTTGCTCAAGAGATTTATTGACGGTTCTGTCAGACCACAAAGATTTAAAACCTAAAAAAAATAATTACATTGTTAGAACCTGTATGAAAATCCACCCTTGGTATTCTAGATATTTAGGAATAAAACGAATGTAGAAGTATTTATTGTTAAAAAAAAAGTCAAAAGTTGGATTAATTAGAAGTTAGTATAGGCATGATTTAAGATTCAAGTCAAAACTGAAGAATTAATGAAAAATACATTAACCTTTGCAACAATTAATATCAGTATACTGTATAGCTTATAATGACCAGAATGAAATAATTAGAAAGTGGCATTTCTCAAGGATCATTTGTCGGATTAATCCCACTGACAGGCTGAAAAGCCTACCTGGGAGTGGATTTTTATGGTTACAATTTCCAACCTAAGTAAATTTATTTAACTTTATTACGTGGATTTGAACATTTTACAAATACAAAAACTATTTATAAAAAATATTTTAATATTTAAATGTTAGCAATTTAGTACGTTACATACTAGAAAAGCTTTCAAAGTAAATACAGATTTTGCAACATTTCCATAAAATTATGTAATTTTAAACATCTAGTCACGAAATTTTTTGTACAATAGTACATTTTTACAAGTGTACAAAATACTCCCAGTAGTTTAAATATGGGTATTTTCTTTGAGTACATAGAAAATTTTACAGTTATGTAAAATACACAAAACTTCTATACAAAATTCACTGCTTAAATTATCTACATTAAAAAGAAATTTAAATATTAAAAATGTACACAATTGAAAAACTATTACAGTAAGTTAACTAGTAATTTCACGTGTTTTTTTAATTCCAATAGTACAAGTTTACCTGTGTACAAAACCTGTAATTTTAATGTAATTAAATACATGAAAAAAAAGAAGTATGCATAATAAAAATATATATATTGCATATATAGTTACACTTAATGAAACTGAATATATATACAAGAAAATGTTTAAAAACTTACCTTTCATTACCACAAAAAAATTTGACTTACCCAAAATACCTTCCTGAAAAAAAAATAACATTCTTATCTAACAAAGCCCTAGACCTATTGGAGACTGCATGGAGATTTTAAATAAAATTTGAATAAAACATGAAATAAAAAGACTTAATACTAACCTGTATGGGCATCCTGGCGTTTATGCTTTTCCTCCATGCGGCGTATTGCGTCCTCCAATCACCGCCCTCTATCGTAGCCCCTTCACGCGCGGGCTCACGCGAACTGGCTATATAAATAAAAGGATACAAGAACAAAGATAATACATGTGACAATACAGATAATACATGGGATATACAGAAGCACGGGACTATTGCACAGAGAAATTGAAATATTTACCTCAGCCAGTCCCTTCCAAGTCCACACACACAACATTCGTCTCGACGTAGTCGAGTCAATCGCCAAAAGTTCCCCTCGCAACGCATCTGCGTCTCTCGCCTGCATTCACTGCAAAGACACTAAAAGAGACGTGCAGAGTGGAAAAGATATATATACCCACAAATATATAACAAATATATGGCATGATATAGCACAAACAAAAGCATACACGTTGCCTTTAAATAGGGTCCTTCCTCTTCCACCGCTGTCAGTCTTGGTCCCTCGTAACTGCGGTCACACGCTGGTTCCTCCGCCCCCCTTGTATATGCCCTGTTGAAAGAGGTGGTTATTAGCACTGATTAAAAATAATTATTGAAAACCTGAAAAGGAAAGGGCAGTTAAAAACTCCATGCACATGGAGAAGGAAATGTTCAGAAATATTTATGTAACCTATGTGAGGCCGAAACTTGAATATGCAGCCCCCTTTTGGAATCCGCACTTGAAAAAGCACGTAGTTAAGCTTGAAAAAGTTTCAAAACATGTCACGCAACTGGTGCCAGAAATACGCAATTTCAGTTATGATGAGAGGATGAGGGAATTAGACTTACATCACTCGAAGCTAGAAGATTTAGGGGGATATAGTGACAGTCTTAATATTCCTTCATGATTATGATCGAGTGGATAGGGATCGAAATTTTGATATGGCTGGCACTAGAACTAGAAGTCATAGTTTGAAGCTTCGTAAGAAAACTTCATTGCAGGATGTAAGGAAGTACCTTTTTAGTGTAAGAGTAGTTGATAATTGGAATTCGCTAAGCGAGGGTGTAGTTAATGCTAACTCAGTCCATAGTTTTAAGGACAGGTATGATAAGTATCACTAAGTACAAAATGGAACCGATAAGGAGACGGGAAGATACGAGCTTTGGGCTCTTTCCCATAAGCACAATTAGGCAATCACAATTAGGTAATCACAAGTTGTCACCAAGCATTGATAAATGGGGAGGGGGGGCCACAGTCCTCTTCCTCATAAATTCAGACACTAGTTTAGAATGCATAAAAACCTGTGTCGTCATCAGAGCTAGTTATATTAGCTATTGAGTTTGTGTGAAATATGTCATGTGCTTGTTTTTATGTTTTGTTTATATGTTTTTACTTCTATTTTATATTATTTTTCTCTTACATTAGTTAACTCTGTGTGGAAGAAAAACGCGATAGGAGGGATATCCCAGTCCCATATCTCTTCCCCATTTAGTCGAGTTTTGCCACTCGCGGGTGAACTCGGAGGCGGTATATCGTCCTTGCCTCGGGAAAACTAAAAGAAGTAAATGCGGAATAAGAAAATAAGACAGAAAGATGACCTCTGGGAGACAGATCGTAAAGAGAACTTTTTTTTTTTACCGTTTTATTAGTCATTATGGGGATCGGCATAAAGGTTGGAGCTGGGGAACCTAGACTAGATCGTGAGTCTGTCAGCTACTAAGTCGAGTACTCAAACCACTGCGCCACTGTGGTACTCCTCTTGCCGATAAAATAATAGTTAACAATTATCGTTAATATAAAATAAAAAAAAATAACTAAATATCTGTTGCTTTGGCCTTCAATCACAAGATATGTTGATAGGGCGAGATAATTATTATTATTATTATTATTATTATTATTTTGTGCTTTATTATTATCAGAGGTCAAGTTCTGTAAAGTGTTCATTTACCTAATTGTACTCGCAGGAAAGAGACATATGCTCATAAGTCCCCATCTCCTGGTTGATTTTTTTTTTTTTACTCTCTGACACTTATCAATCCTTAACACCATGAATCTTATAGCATTTACTGTCTCCTCACAAAGTGAATTCCACTTATCACCTATTCTTTCACTAAAATACTTTTTTTACATTAGCCATGCTTTTTTTCAATGTTGCAATTATTTCTCAACAGGGGCATGGAAAGAGACAGAATGTGGCTGGGGGATTCATGGCTGGATGCCCTTCCTAACGCCCACAAGGTGAGCTCTCTGACAATCCCTTACATTTTTAGTGTAAAATTATAAAGGCTGAACCTCAATCTGTGATCGTACACGTGGCGACATCTATTGACACAAACTTTTAGCTCTTGGCGTTGTCTTACCCGAGTCGGTTTTGTTGTTGTTTTGTGGTGGTCCAATTTTCATGTGAATATTATTGATATATTTAGATTTTATGTCGTAAATACATATTTATATGTGGGTTGGGACAATATATATGCATTTATTTATGTGGTTACTTTATGACGTTCTTTTACTTTGTGGTTTGATGTGAATTATTTCTGGGGTTTGATGTTTCTGAAGGCAATTAAGAATTAGTGTTTGTCGGTATTTATATGAAAATCTTTATTGTCATTAGTATTTTGTGAACTATAGAGCAACGATAGGAACAGGAAGTCATTATATATATGCATTGTCAAGTATTCTTTATATATAAATTTTATCTGTATCATTATCGAATTTGATGATTAGTCATCTTTTAATCGGTAATTCTTACGGAAAATATTCATAATTTATTATTATTATTATCACTCTTCATAAGATGTAAAAAAAAAAGCTGGGATTACTCTTTTCTACTCTAATTTACAGGTCCACGGATATATCAATATATAACTTTTTTTTCTGAATCCCCCCCCCCCCATGATTTACCTAAACGTTTTAAATTTAGGCATTGGAATGAAACCCCCCTAGGACATATACATATAAGGGCTGTAGAATATTTTATAAACCAGTTTACTGATAATATAGACTTTAGGCAGTGTAAATCTAGGGTCCCTTCTCTGCTTTACCTATATATATATATATATATATATATATATATATATATATATATATATATATATATATATATATATATATATATATATATATATATATATAACCATTTGTGGTAACTTGGAAAGTAGACGGGTTGTTTCTTGCTAGTAACTGTTTTAGTTTTCATATAATAATAATAATAATAATAATTTAGTTTGTTAATTTCTAGGTTTAAATGTGTTTTTAACATTCTATACTATATAGACCTAAATAGTTATATACAGTATTGTATCTCGTTTACTATCTGTTAAGAAATTGTAAGAAGAAGAAGAATTATGATTTTTTGGAACTTCGTTTTACACGTTCAAAATTGGATGCTTAACTTTGTGTTACCGATGTGTTATTGAATTTCCCAGTCTTGAATATCTAATACATTCAAGGGAAGTTAAAACCGATCATTCACATCACATGTAAAGTGCATACAGTGGTTGCAATCCCCTTTGTAAAGGGAGCAGGAGACTCGGAGCACATGAATTCGCCATAAGCTGATATACATCAACCACTCCTCTTAGCTCCTAGGGGCCAAAGAGCTGCTGCAAGTCCCCCTTACAATCCCACTTGGGTCACCCACGGGGTAAGTGAATAAGGATCTTCTGCGGAGGGACCCAACAGCCGCAATTAGTTTCTTATGTACTCTGACAATATGCAGCAAAGTATGTATTATTAAAATTGGAGATCCTTTTAAACTGTGTAAACAAGTGAAAACACTGAAATAACTGAAGTTGATATACTGTATTCCTTTCTCGTGATCTGCCTTTTGCTTACTTTTGTCCAATTATTTGTTTAGAACATGTTATTATTTTTGACAGTTTTTGCAGTTAATGTTAAAGATGATACATGAAGATACTTAACCTTCCCAGAGAGGTGACAGCTCTTTTCTAACAAAAATTACCTTGCATTTCTCTAGTTTTTTTTTTTTTCCATAAATAGTAATGATGAATAATGCACTATTTTTTTGTGTCACAGTTTTCCCCCCCTTCAAATGGGGTGGACACATGGATGATGAATAAGGGGTCGTGATATCTCAGTGGTAGAACATGTGAGTCAACTAGACACTAAGGCAAGTTTGTACCCTCCTTAGGATATTAGGAAGGGCATCCAGTTTTAATCTCCCTGGTCCAACCTGTGTGTCCATCCCCTTTCATAAGGACTACCTGTGACATATGAAGCAGTGCATTATTATTGAACCAAAAATATATTCCTCTTGTGTTTATATATTCTTTTTGTCTCTCATGCAAACTCTAATTAATAACAGAAATTGAATTACAATGGCTATAAAATATTCCACTCCTTTCCATTTATAAGTGTGGTGGTGTTCACAATATCAAAGATATATGTCTTTCTTAGCAGGTCTGAAATTCTGAACTAACATCCAATCTGAATTTCTGAACTAACATTCAGTCAGAAATTCTGAACTGTTGTTGTGATATTTTACTTTGAATTGGAACTCAGATGTATACAGTAACAGCTTGATTGTATGAATTGTGAAGTCTTTATTGATGAACTAGAAGACGTTAATGAAAGCCTCTAATCATAGTGATGTGTAATGTAGTAAAGATGCGTTACACAGTCATTCGTTAGTTTATGTTCACGAAAAGCAGTCAAAGTGTGAAGTGTGCAAAGTGCTGTTTAAACACGAGTGTTCAATGGTGAGACACATGAGTACGCACTCAGGAAATCAGGAGCACTCGTGTAGTGAGTGCGGAAAGCTGTTTTATAATGCACAGTGCCTTTATGAACACATGAAAGTACATACCGGGGTAAAAGCTTACACATGTGACGTGTGTCAGAAAGGATTCATTACGAGTTCGAATCTCATTGATCACATGCGTATGCATTCGGGAGAGAAACCTTACTCATGTAACGTGTGCAATAAGGTCTTTCCCAATGGGAATTCGCTGAAGAGGCACATGAGAATACATACTAAAGAACAACCGTACATATGTTCCGTTTGTGGAAAATCTTTTACTCTTAATGGCAGCTTGAAGAAACATATGCAAAACCACGCCGACGGAAAACCGTTCAAGTGTGCTCTGTGCGGCATGGGGTTCAAAACGAACGTGACGCTGAGTAAGCACATGCTGGTGCATTCGGGACACTTGAAATGTGGCTGTTACATATGCGGTAAGGGATACGACGACGACCTGAAACTCACCAGACATATGAAAAGTCACGGCGTCACAAAATTTAAAAGCCACATGGCGATTATGAGCACAATGGCACTGAATAACATGATCACCCAACATGGCAACGAAGCAGGCACGAGCTCGGAAAACAGCGGAGAGGCCCTGCCTAATTGGATGGGCTATAATGATAATGATCACGAGAATCGTGCAAAGGAGTCCAATCACACGAATAACGGTGCTGGAAACGAACTCCCCAAGCCACACTTTGATGTGCGAAATCATAACGATAATGAAAATGCAAACTAAATATCTAGAAGCTGGTTCACAAAAGAAGAAAACGTATATTTAGAAAACTGCATGAGTATAAAAAACGAGAACAAATTAGTTTTGTGGTGGAGGAAAAATTAGACTATTAGGTTAGACTAATTATCTGGTTATTTTATTATTATTCTTCAAGGGGCTGCGATACCTCAGTGATTGTGTGCCCATATTGGGATTGTGAATCCTGGTTCAATCCCACTGCTGGATGTTAGGAAGGGCATCCTGCTCTAATCCCCCAGTTCCATGTCTTTGTCCAACCCCATTGGAATGGGGACTAACTGTGACATAAAAGATACGGATATTCTCTATTAGTAATGAAAACAGCTTAGAAAGGTACAGTTTTGACTCTTAAAAGAAATTCTTTGCAATGTAATTAAATGATGTTTTTGTTCTCAGAAATATATAACTTGATGTCATCCATATGGATTATAAAAAAAATATACGTGGCTTATCAATTTCTCTTTATTAATATATATATATATATATATATATATATATATATATATATATATATATATATATATATATATATATATATATATATATATATACTGTATAACGTACTATTTTAATATAACAGACTCTTGGATTGTAGGTTTGCTAATCTTGAATTGCCAATCTTCATTTTAATCTGCTTAGTGATTAGCATATTCCTCAAATAGTGGGTGACATGATTCTATGAAATTGTTGTGTTAATAGTGGAATCGTTAGCGGGTTGTTTAGTTTTACTAAATAAGATAAAGCTTTTTTTTACGGTTCTTCTTTATGTACTCTAATGATCATTAAGTCGCCTAATTTAGTGAGCTGGTTTATCATGTTAACTTCGACATGACTGCATATTGATGTGACGACATATTGAGTGTCGTTCATGAATTGTCATAGTTTTATCTTAAGTGCGTACATAGTTCTTTATCATCTATTTATCTGCTTTTTGTCATTGTTTAACACCGTCTAAATAAAAAAATCTTTGTGGCATCAATGTTTTGATTCTTTACATAAACAAAAAGCCTTGGAAACCGCAACAGTGCTGTGGTTAGAATGCTCAACTCAGGAATACCCAAACCAATGTTTGAGCCCAGCGTAAGGCAATAGGAGGGCATCCAGCCTTAATTCCCCATCTCCAAGCTGTCTGTGTCCACCCCCCTTCGAATGGCAATTAGTAGTGATGCATGAAAATTAAGAAAAAGAAAAAAAAAAAGATATTAGTAGACTGTCTTGTGACAATACAGATATGATAAAATATTACAGACATTTAAGGAATCAAGATTTTTGTGTGTGCTTGGGTTAATATAAGGTGCTCTTTGGGATACTGATTATTAAGAAGTAAATTTTATGATGACATTCAGTCTCCATATGACCTCTGCAACATCTCCAGCACAAGTGACAAGATAGGTTAAGGGATTCCATGCATTTTTCACATCAGTTTACCTCTGCCATTTAGGTAAGAATACAGATTATTATTTTGTATTTTATTTATTATTTTGATTGTTTTTGTGTAGAAAATGAGTTTTTTTATCATATAATCATGAATACTGCCTAGGGATGTAACTCAGACATGTTCACTCCCACTATTGGGCATTAGGAGGGGCATCCAACTTTAATTCCCCAGCTCCAACATATCCATGTCGACTCTCATTCAAATTAGAATTAAACTGACACACAAAATGACAAACTACAGCAACAACAACTTCCTGTAGATTAATCTAAAACTGACTGTAGACAGGAAAACGACCAGACCTGTAACTTGAAGTTCAAAGAAGCTAGGCCTTATCACAGTCTGTTTGTCCCCACCTCCTCTGTTGTTTTATGTGTTAAGAAAAGAAATTTCAAAATGGAAGGGATTGCCACCCACTCCCCTAGCCCTTTTATTCTCCTCATATGATGAGCAGGGCATACGAGAGTGGCATTCTCCATCTTATGATGTGCATGGCATTCAAGGATAATTCAGACACTCTCCAACTTACGAATGAATTAGGTTCCAGACCCATTCGTAAGTAGAATTGTTCGTAAGTTGTGTATAGGTATAAAAAAAGTACTGTACAGTACATACATATGCAGCACTGTACAGTACTTATGCTAATGACACTTAAGTACAACACAAAGTTTAATACAGTGATGATAATGAAATAATGCCGTGCATTACAGTAATACATACTTTAATACATGGGTAGGTTTTTGTTGATATTTGTGAATGATTGTAACTCGGTTGTTCGTAAGTAGGAGACCTTCTGTGTATGTTTTCCATTGCCACAACGCAAAACTTGAATACTCTCAATGCCCAGGTAACCGAAGCCTCTCCCAGGTTCGTGTCTCCTGTGAGGTGCATAAGTTGGCTGTTTGGTCTCTCTTTATATTATGTAAGCCTCCAATGCTTACTACCACGTATGCCAGTAACACAACAAACACTTCCTGAGAATTCTGTGGGAAGTCCCGAAAGGGACTCGAGGCTGTTCAGCTAAACATCTTAGAGAAAAACGACTTGAACACTATGCTTGCTATGGAAATTTCCTTTCACCATTAGTCTGTACCACTTTAAGATGGTATATTTATTACTAGAGTGATGATTATTTTGATGTGATAATAATGTATGAAAAACTAATTGTAGTGAAATGAATGGTTCCTGGTTCACAACAGAGAGTGTAAAGGACTGGTTGTTCCTCACTACAGAGAGAAAGTTCTTTGAAGGAAATCGAAGTAACATTTGGTTTATTAAGGTAAGAAAAGTAAATTTTATATTTTTGCATATATAACTAAACGGAAAATGTATGTGATATATATTTTTATTTGTGTATTGGAATATATTTATCATTAATAATGTGTATTAATGGGTGTTGTAGGTCATTTGCCCAACAGACAACTGCCCAGTGGAAAAATACTCAACTATTTTTATATAATTTAACCTAACCAGGGTCACTTGTCCCTCTCGAGCAGTTGTCATTGTCAGGCAGTTGACATTTGCGCAGTTGGCCTTGTCAGACAGTTGTCTGTTAGGCAGCTGACAGGCAACTAACGACTAACAACGATTCGATCACACCGCAGGAAGTTAGGAAGGGCAGTCATCCTTAATCCCCCAGCTCTAGCATGTCTATATCCACCCCCTTTTCAATGGGGACTAAGTGTGACACATGAAATGGTGCATGGATGCATGCATTAACACATATTTTTACTATATAAGTGTTTGTGTACTTGGGTAAATATGCATATGGAATTTTCTAACACTATACCCCAGGGACCTGCCAAAAATATCATCATTGACACTGGTCTAGGGGTCTGTAATCTTCGTCATCACCTGGAATACCTCAACTTAATTGGCCCCGTGGGTGACGCAAGAACGTGTGAAGTTGTTATAACTCATTCTCATTTTGATCACAGCGGAGGTGCAAGACATTTTGAAAAGGTAGTTATTGTATGTTAAACAAATTTTCATATTTTCTTGTCCTAGATATCTATCTTAAACATGTCAGATTTATAGTTTTAATAGTAGTTATTCTATATTAAATTACCATTTTATGCAGTTGGAACTCTTAAACTGTAATTTACACCATATAATACATTCCTATTCAATTTTATTTAAACTCATTCCATTTGACTTTCTATTTGCCTTGTGCATATTTCTCTTTCATCAATCTTACACCAAGAACACGCTTCATTCCAGGTTTTCATTCACGAAAACGATTATCAGGGCCTAAGAAACGGGAGACAAACAGAGACGCTAAATTACGTCAAGCCTTCCCACTTCTACGAAAATCCTTACCCTGGATTCGATTCTTCGAAATACAGCGTTCCACCAACGCCTTGTGACACTCTGAGAGATGGAGACAGGATTGATATGGGTGGGGGAGAATATTTGGAAGTAATCCATAATCCAGGACATACAAAAGGTAGTATTTCTTTATGGTATCCAAACAAACAAGCCTTGTTCTCCGGGGATTTTGTCTATGACTGTGGCATAGGCAGCAACCTCCTAGATTGGCTGCCGACCTCCTGCGTGAGAGACTATATCAGAAGTGCTGAAAACATGATAGATTTCATTGCTGATCGCGACGTTGCCTGTGTCTATCCGGGACACTTTCGATGTATAGATGGTGTGAGAACGACTAAAATTCTCCAAGAATATATAGACGGGAAGCAAGCGTGTGGTACCAAGGGATGTACATCTTGTATGCAATGCGCTACATTTGCTTTCTTTCTGATGGGCTGTTTCAGGTGTTGTCCCTGTGAATAATGTTTTTTTCAATTCATTGACAAGTACATACAGTACCTCTTTAAGCCGTAATTTGAAATTGTTTTATCCATTAATTTATAATTACTTTTAGAGGATAAGTAAATATAGTTAATTTTATATTGTGCAGTGCTTTGTTTACGTAAAACACTCTAAAATTCATTTGCATATACAGGGAGTCCTCATATAACGTTGTTTCGATTGTATGACAAAGGCCAAAAAATAAATTAATAGATTATTTATAAATTAATTTTTGGACCTACCTGGCTGGTGTGGTAAATTCAAAGTGCTCGCTGAAAGAGTTTGTGAGAGCGGCATAGGAATTACACAGCTAGCAGCATTGCTCTGTTGATATTTAACAAGTAAATGGCTTTATTTATGTTTTTTGTGTATGGTTATGATGAAGGATTATTTTGAATTTCAAATAAAACACATAGCTGTAAATGCGATTTTATTCGAAATACAGTGATCCTTCGTTTATCGCGAAGGTTCGGTTCCGGGACCCGGTGCGATAGAGGAATTTTCGTGAAGTAGGATCACCCTATATGTACATAGATATATTAATTTATTTTTACGTTTACACTGTATAAACTGTATAAAGCCTCCCTGTACTGTTAACAAACCACCCTTTACTTCATAAATAACAGCATGCAAGTGTAAATTTATATGAAAGTGATAGATAAACTTACTGTGAATGAGGTGGTAATGACATGAGATACTCATGTACATAGGTATTTTACAGTTAATTTTACGTTTACTGTATAAACCCTCCCTGCACTGTTAAAAAATCACCCTTTACTATATAAATAACAGCATGCAACGTAAAGTTATATGTACGTGATAGGTAAACTTACCGTGAATGAGGTGGTAATGACGTTTGTAGACTCTGTAGGAAATTATTCCGCAGCCAATAACAGCTTTACGGCTGTTATATATTTGAGGCCAAAATAGCGGCCGACATCCGTAAACCTTTTTCCTTCTTTCAGCATATCTAAGAGTTTCACCTTATCTGTTATGGTTAACATCTTTCTTTGCCGCTTAGGCTCACTACCAGATGCCTTAGAAGACGAAGGATGCTTGGGAGGCATTGCAAAGGTTAAAATACACGAGTAAAAAAATCACAAGCAAAACATATTAATAAGCACAACGTGAACGGCGCACGCGTGAGTTAGACTGAACGAGTGAGGCGAGACAATGGAAGATGGTGGGAGAACCAAACTTCAATGAAAAAGCTAATCAGACCCCATGATACAGATCTCTCACTCTTTCAGCCAATAGCATTCCATGAACTATCTCACGCAGGTGCGAGCCTTTGTCCGAAACGCTGATACCGGTATCGTATTTTACATGGTGCAATACTGTTAGTATTTATGTTTTTTACTATTTTTTACTGTTTTATTATTCTTAGGCTAAGAAATTAGTTTTTTTTTATCAGTAAAATCACGAAAGTACTGGAAATTTTAATATATGCTAGCTCACGTAGGTGCGACCCTTTGCGTTTTCCGAAACGCTGATACCGGTATCGTACTTTCTATGGTGCAGAGTTACATGTTCAAATTTATGTTTTTTTTACTATTTCTTACCGCGTTATTATTCGTAGGATGGGAAATAATTTTTTTAATCAATTAAATAATGAAATTTTTTTTTTTCAATAAAAAAATGAAAATACTGAAAATTTCTATTTTTTTAATATATTAATATTTTTGCATATACCCAAAAAAATTCGCGATACAGTGAATTCGTGAGAGAAGAAACGCTATAGAGCTAAGGATCACTGTACACACGAATACGCCGCTAGCAGCACTGCTGTATTCATATTTATCAAGTTAACGGTTTTATTTATTTATTTGATGATATTGAATTTGAAATGAAAAATGCAAACACATAGCTGTAAATACAATTTTATTTGAAATACACATGAATACAAACGTAGCTGTTATAATATGTGGAGTCGTTACAGAGGCTCCATGTATTATAATAGTAGCAAACACAGCTGCTCTGTATTCGTATTTATCAAGTTAGTGACTTTAGTTATTTATTTTTATATACAGTATTTATATTGAAAAATTATCTTGAATTTAAAAAGAAAAAATACCAAGCACATAGCTATAAATACGAGTTTGTATACACTTGAATTCGTAGTTATCAAGTTAATGGCTTTATTTATTAATTTTTATTATATAAAGCTGGTTATATTGAATTTAAAAATAAAAAATACCAAACATATAACTGTAAATACGATTGCCAGGAGGTTCCATGATGGGATTAGCTTCAGACCTCAGGTCAGGTAGACGGTCAAGCTATTTCTAGATCTACAAATTTTTCCTTAATTCTGAATAATATAATTATATTTAATATGTAAGAAGTTTTTTATTTTGTCATAACATCACTTTTTTATATTAATAATATTCATGCCGATTAAATCTAAACCTAAAAGTTCGAAAAAATCTAGTTTTTTAACTGCTTTTCCAACCTAGCGCATCTATTAACCTAGGTGTCCTTGGCTGAAATTTTGGAATAAAACCGGTTGGTAACTACGAGTAAACATTGGATTTTTTAACTATCCAATTAAACAGATCGTTATCGTTTACAGTAATCTTCCTCGCGGTCACATTTACCCATACCAGGTATAGGGATTATTTTTTATTTTATTCTTTTTTCACTTTAAATTCCGCTTTAATGGCGTACTGTATGTGTATATCTTAAATAGTTAAATTCAGTAAATATTTTTTTTATAAACCCTTCCAAATAAGCAAAATAAATGAGATGATTATCTATTATTGTATTGAGTTTACTCATCCTGGAAATGAGTAAATAATGGACCAGGTCCGGATTAAGGATCGTGAATCCTCTGGGGGATCAGCCTGTCGTAATGACTTATTTATGTGCTCATGCCTAAGCAATATCATAGTTTATAAAGTAATTAATGTTCAATCTGGTTTTGTACTTGTGCTTGCTGACGAATACTTAGATAAATTAAATACACCAGAATGCAATTCTGTTTTTAACCAATATAAATTTGACATTATA
This sequence comes from Halocaridina rubra, assembly GCA_037179515.1. NCBI lineage: Eukaryota > Metazoa > Arthropoda > Malacostraca > Decapoda > Atyidae > Halocaridina > Halocaridina rubra. The sequence continues at coordinate 22,474 of JAXCGZ010021318.1, read as the reverse complement.
ATACCTCCCGAATTAAATGCTCAAAGGACAGTGGTCCTACATTGTGTTGACCCGTACGTTACTCAGCATGAAGATGATGAAATAAAGGCTGAAATCGAAAAACATAACCCAGATAATAATGTAGAAGCAGTAATTAGAATACCTACTAATAAATACCTTCTTAAGATCTGTCCACCTGACCTGAGGTCTGAAGCTATTCCCAATGTGGAGCCTCCTGGCAATTGTATTTACCGCTATATGTTTGGTATTTATCTTTTTAAATTCAATATAATTTTTCAATATAACCACGTGTGTATAAAAAGAATAAAGCCATTAACTTGACAAAAATTAAATTGTGATATAGTCGCCAATTGGAATAGGTTAGGTTAGGTATTTCGGTTCCCCTTAATTAAGAGTTAGATACGTTGCCTGTATTGACAACAACCGGAGCATGAACACAGAGGCATAAAGTTAGGATATGCACGGTAAATAGTTAGAACCGGCTAAATAAGCTAGAACTAACCGGTCATTATATACCTAACTTACTATATATATTATCACACTATCACTATGATTATATATTACTCAGAGGCATTATAAATAGGGTTAGGGTTATGTTAGTAAGTGTAGGATATCGGTAAATGATAGAAAGTATGTAGGAAATGTCTGGAGATATTTGCAGGTGTCGTCGGACATCTCTCAGAGTTTCAGCGGGAGAAAATGATAAGTCCTATCTCTAGAGTGAGATTAGAATACAAATAATGCTTCTCTACAAAATATGTAAGGTAGAACTTAACTTAGAATTAGTATATACTACGTACAATATTATCACTCCATTACAGAGATACTAGTGTAATATTTTTTGTTTATAGTTTTTTCTATAGATTATATATTGATTGTTCTTTTGCCTCCACTCACCTGCCTTCTTTTGTCTCGTCAGCAGCTGACACAGCAAGCTTTCTCCTAATAAGCAAGTCTCTCCCTTCCTATGTAACCACACCACATGAGTACAGTATACTGCACAGGTACTATTTACAGTTTTGTAATACAGTACAGGTATTGTAGTGTAATAATACAGATATTTTTATGTGTTGTTTTATTATACTGTACAGTACCTGTATATTATGTTAATTTTAAAGTTTAGGAATATTATTAAGATTAGTTTGTCATTTTTTAAGAACCATTAGGAACAGAGTCTTCTTTTATGTTTGAGATGATTTACTTTTTACATATTGGTAGGGGGACCCAGGTTCGAATCTAAGTGAATTCCGACTTACATCAATTTTCGACTTGAGTATGCTGTCAGGAACGAAATCCTGACGTTATGTGAGGACTCCCTGTACACACTGATATGATTTGCAAATAATACTGGACTCTCCTTAAATGGGACTGCAGTAGCATAGTGGTTAAAGCTCGACTTAAGAAGTGAAATATTTGTTATCTACCCCTCCTTTGGGCACTAGGAAGGCAGTCAGTCGTGATTCCCCAGCTCCAACTTGTCAGTGCTCACCTCTTCAGTAGGGATTAATAGTGACACCTAAATCAGCAGACTTATTTGTTGAGGGAGAAATAAGTGATAGTGATTTGCGGAGCTGCCAACTTTGATAAAGTATTGAAAATAGTGAAGGCATACATGGTGAACAGTACATAATGAATGAATGAATAATACCCATTCACTCTAACGATCTTTACTTTTTTTAACTTCGAAAGTAACCTCTACGAGTAGCATTACGATTGAAAGGTTTAGACACTACTACAAAAGTAATTTTATTTTTGACTGTAGCATATAAAAATACATTTGATAATATCACATATGAGAAGTTAATTTGTTGTGGTAAGGCTAGTTTCATAAACCATTTGAAAGAAAAGTGTGAATAATGCTGCAGGATGTTTTTGCATAGAGATGGATCATGTAAAGATGGGTAACCCCATGTAGATTTTAATAACCCCGTAAATTGTTAGGTTGGGATATGTGACTTGCCTTGTAATTATGTATAACCCTAGAGAACCTTGGTGGTCACCCTTCTTTACAAGCTCCATGAATACTTTACACTGTGAGCAAAATTAGCATCTGTAGGGTAGTGCAAAATAGTGGCCCGGTTGGTAGTGTGCGACTTTGATTTGTCAGGTCGTGGGGTCGAGACCCTTTACAGTCTGAGGTTACAAAGGGCATTTCCCTAAGGGTAATGGTGGCACTGCTAAAAACCAAAGTCCTTCAAAAGAAGGCAACATCCTTGCCCTTTATAATAATAAAGAGAGTCTGACATAAAATGAATCATTCTGTCTATTAAACAATACAGGTATAGAATCATGCTTTGAAGACAGATCATCTCAAGCTACTCCAATGCCTGAGTTTTTATTGCTTAAGTTAAGGGGATTACCGTTTTCTAGAGACAACTTGAGCAATGCATGGGAGTTATGATTTTCAGTTTTACCTTTCCATGAACTAATATTTATATAGTGCAAACCTATTTATTCTTGCTCTTTCTCTTTATTTTACAGTATGGCTGTCTATGATTATAACATGCAATATGAACTATAAACTTGTCAATATATCTACAATCTCACGCTTACATGAAGCACAAATAATTCTCAAAAGAATTAAGCTAATCTTAAAATTAGGAAACTGTTTCTCGTGACAATACATTTAATAACTCCATTCTTATAACACACTTGTTGAGTCACAAAATGCTTAAAAAATCTCAGAAAGAATTAAGCTATACTTACAATTTTGAAATAACTTTTTGTGACTATACATTGAATATCTTTCCTTTATTGATCACACTTTTGTTGCCTGTATTTAAGTCTCTTTTATTCAAACAAACATCAAGAGTTTGCAAGTAAATTAGTAACTGTTAAAAAAATAAAACATTGGATAATGTATCATGCATTATATAAGATCAGTTGAAATAATTATAAAATACAACATAAGCTGGCAGTGGACATGCCCAATAATTTATATTTATTAAACAACTAAACAATAATGACACATGAATAATATACCGTTGAATAACCTTTATAGAATTCTTTAAACCTATGGCCCTGAGGTAGTGTGGTAAATATGAGTATTTAGTATTAAAAGCTATAAAAAAAAAAAATGGATCTTATAAAGATGAGTAACAACCCCAAGAACCAAGGTAAATTAAATAACTGTAAATTGTCAGCATAGGTTAGACGAGGTGACTTGCCTTGTAAATATAAATAACCTTAGAGCACCTTGGAGTTACTCTCCTTCATAAAATCCAAAATCTTTGTTAACCATACAAGAATTATTAAATACACCTAGTTCTTGGAATAATGCGAAGATAGGTTCTCAGAAGTGACGGGAACGTGAAAATCGTACGATGTAACGAGTCATTTTCCATAAGAAACAATGATAATGGGCATAAGATACGTTTCACAACCGTACATAGACACACTATGCCAAAGATATAAGTACATAACATAGCAGGAAGACCTGTAGTTATTAATATTAACATGCAAATAGTGTAGAGTATAAAAGATATACAGATTTACTGTACAGTAAACAAATTAATGCACTCTATTATGCGGTGGACAACAGGCATACACTGGAACATGCATGGTGGCAGTGAGCACATAACTTAAGCGATAGAAGAGGAGGAGGATGCGTGAGAACGAACCTCTATCTGCATACGTTTTTGCTCTCGCACGCTTTTTCCGTAATGATATTATATGGCAAGTTTGTTTGCTGTTTGTTCTTAAATGCATTTTTCCATTCTTCATAATATCCGATCGCATTAAGTTTTGCATGGGTGCTATTCATGCATTTCGCATTTTTTTACTATTATTTTTTGGGACCGTTATCCCAATTTCGCGGGTTTTAAACACGTAAAAAGCGAACTGAGTGTATACATTCTAGCCTTTAAGAGGGTTAACTCTCCCTGATAATGTGTTTGGTATATATCATACAGATAATGTAATATGGCCACCTTCGCAAGAAGACATCGTCTTAGCCCTTAGTAGAAAAGGGGAGTCCATGATGTAAAACCGATCTCATACAGATAACGTAATGTCTAATGGGACGGAAATAAAAAAAAAATCTGTATCCATGTTTGCTGTTTCAAGATATAAGTAAAAGAAATTTCTTCAACATGAATTGATATAACTTTCCTACAATACAGTGATGGCACTCAATGATAAGATACGTCATGTTACAAATTATAAAACTACTTTTTTTTTATGTTCATCTTTAAGAGATTTTCCTACTTAATTATAAGGGTATGTAGTGGAACAAAACCCAATAAGAAGCTGAAAGCAGTGGGGCAAACCACCTGCTGCTTACAGCTTCATGGCAGTAGATCCTTGCCCACATACCCTATAGGTGACCCGAGTTAAGTGGTGATGGTGAGAATTATAGCAGTTATTTGTCCCAGAGTAGCTAAGAGAACTGAGGTATGTTGACATCTGGTGATTGTGTGTGCATTGACTCTGCCACCCCCTTACAAAAGGGGTAACAAATCATGCATGTGAAGAATAATATTTAATCTATCTTTTCATCTGCCTCTGAAAGTGATTTTCCTTTGCTGATCTTCACAGCTCCTAATATCATAAGTCTCAGCCAGTGTATCTGTGGAAGGAGAATCATCAAAGAACCAAAATTACAATGCCAAGGGATTCTTTTCACAACGCCCCATATACTGAGTTTATAAGCGTTTCCATATGTAGCATGCATGTATGGAAATATGAAGACACGGCAAAGTGCAAAGGACGCTATCATCGCCATGCCGTTCCAAAAATACCACCTGAAAAACAATAATAAATGCTTATATATTTTTCTGACATTTTTGTTTTCTTGTTTTGTATGTCACTATTAACCCCATTGTAATGGGAGTAGACAATGGCTGGCTGGAGCTGAGGAATTAAGGTTGGATATCCTTCCTAATGCCCTGCAGTGGGCTTGAATATGAGTTTTTTTTACTTTCCAAGTCGAGTACTCTTACCACTGCACTACTGCAGTCTCTTTATTAAGCTCTTTTTATAACTTGAAGTGTTTTTTGTATTTTTAAGCAAATATGCCAAGGCCAGTCCATTTTCTGGAACATGCAATATTTTCTTTTTATTCTGTAACTGCTTACCAAACATTTTGCAAGGCTGCCAAAACAAATTGAAGAAAATATAATTACAGATGCTCCTCTACTTACAAACATCCAGGCATACGAACGATGAGTGTGTATACGAGAGATGAAAAGTTACTTGTGCAACCTCTCACAACAACAATAATAATAAGAAAAATAAGCAAATGAGCTTGACCTGTACATAACTATCGGCTTGCGAATGGCCGTTCAGAACTTCACTCATTCATAAGTAGGGTAGCGTCTGTATGTAGATAATTTGCATTTCCTTATTCATACTCATACACTCAAACATATAAATGTGTCACTTTTAATCCCCATTTGAATGGGAGTGGACACAGATTGGAGCTGGGGATTTAAGGCTGGATGCCCTTTCTAATGCCCCACAATGGGCTCGTATGTCACTTTTGAATTGAGTACTCTTACCAATGTGCTACCATGGTCCCCCATGTACAAAGCTGGACTTAACAGACCTTATTCCTGTCAGTCACAGCAATTACAAATTAGACAGGCATTTCTTACACTTAAAGATTCATACGGAACAAGTATAAAATGTAGAAATGTGACTCACTTGGAATCCTTTAATCCTAACCGACTGAGAATGATTCTCATATTAGTGAAAGGCCCACTCAACTCAACACAGTAAAAACATCCCACAAAAAAATCGCCAATGCCATCTCTATACACCAGGATCTGGAATAAATAAAAAAAATAAATTTCATTGCTTTTCAAGGAAGCACTCCGTTTACTGAGATAAGCATCGAAAATAGTATTAATGACTACTAAAGCTGCCAGGTTAATACTGTCACGACATTTTTACTGTAGTTACAATACTAATTATGGATACTCCAGAGGATTTAATTTAGAGTTTCATTCTTGAGAAGTACTGTAATAATAATTACAGTCAGAAAGCAGAATATATTATGTAATATTTGAAAAAAAGAGATACATCATAGGTATTTACGAGAGAGATGAAAATTCTCTCGAGGCTTACAGGACACAAAATGGCAGCAATAACAACATGATGAAGAATGAGAAGTGGTCTTTTCTTCCAGTAGCTCTTCACACGAGCAATATATGAAACGGGGATCTCGGACAAACTGGACAAGTGTGCCTGTTGAAAATTATTCCATTATTACAAACTTTGCATCATATTACATATACAGTATATAAGGCAAATTCATCATAGAAGACTGCACTGCTTATAACCACATATGCCATCAACACAACATACACTCCCTGAGAGCTCTGTGGGAAAACTCCCCGAGAGCATTGTGGGAAAGAATACCTCCGTGTTCCCCTGCATGTCGTGAAAGTCGACTAAATTTGGCAAAGCGAGGAGACTGGGAATCTCCTCCTCTGCAGCATGAAACATAGTGTGTTGTAAGAGTCAACTAAATGGGGCAGAGTGAGGGGACAGGGAATCTCCTCAGCAGCAGCATTAAGCAAAGTATGTTGCATGCCATAAAAGCCAACTAAATGGGGCAAGGCAAGGGGACTAGTGTAAAACAGATATACAGTACTTAGTATGCCATACCTCGAACATGGCAATAAGATCATACATGAAGTAGCTTCCAATCACCCAGGCGTACCAAGATGAAAGTGGATGTAATGCATGCATGATATCATGTCTACAGGAGACCACAATAATGATACCACACACAGATGACACAAGACTCTGTATATTTATGGAAAAAAAGAAAACATTCAATTATAGTGATGCTAAACAGTGTATGTCATATTCTGACTTGTGGAATATAATGTAAAATACTATTACTCTACAAACTGTTAGAAATGCAATAAAATGAAATTTATTAAAGGATTCTGTAAATGGTATACATTATACCAGTTTGATATAAACAATATTAATTCAGTATTGCTAAAATATAACAAAGACGGTATTTGATATGAATTATATTAGTTCTGCTTAGCTATAAGAATACAAATACTGTATACTGAAGGTTAGCACATACTTTTTTTTTTTTTTTTAAGTTTCAGTTTTTAGTACTCAGTATCACAGAAAACTATGAAATTTCTGGATCTTGTAAAGATAAGTAACTCCCAAAACCCCAGGAAAAGTTAGAAAACCCCCATAAAGTGTTAGGTTAGGTGACTTGCACTGTAAATATGAATAACACTACAGCACCCTGATGTTAGTCATCTATATAAGGTCCAGATTTTTGCTTTCTGTGTGAGAAATAAATACAACCTGAGCAATGGACACAATAGCTTCACACATATTCGTGACATGATGGTGAGAAAGCTCTCTCTTTCGCTGCCGAAAATATTTTCTCAGGAGATAATTACTGATCTTGAATAATCCAAACCAACATAATAGAGTCCCACCTCCTAATGCAACACCAATCATGAATTTCATATTGATCTCTTTTCTGTGCCCTGAAAAAAAAGGGGGGCTGATTTCATACTGTAATCGGTTTTATGTCATGAACTTCCATTATTACCAAGGGTAAGGACGATGCCTTCTTGCAAAGGATTTAGGTTTAGGCAGGTGTGATCATTATCCAGTGTAAATGAAACAAAAATGTCAAAAATATTCTAGGACTAAAAACTGTGTTCAGTAGAAGTCTGCATACTTTTCAGGTTTATATACATTAATAAAGATGGATAATATTATACAGAGATCCTTTCACATTTGGGTAATTTCCAAATCTTCTCTATAAAATTCCTTACTTCTATTTAGTGGGTGTGTCTCACACAGATAGAAAACTAGATACTAGGTGTACAAGTCTGTAGAAACTAGACACCACTGCACTCAACTAAAAATAAGATATAACCAATGTACCAAAATACTAGATGACTAAAACACAAATTGTATAGTATTCAAACATGGGGCCTAGATAACTCAATGGCTAAAGCACCCTACTCATGAAGTGACAATCTCGTGTCTGACCCCACCATATGTAAACCGATTTACTATATTTAAAAAAAAAAACTCACTAATGTACTAGAATACTAGATGGGTGAAAAAAAACTTAATAGTATTCAAACACCATATCCCCACAGCCAATGGGGACCTAAGAAATCCCCATACACCAAGGCGTAGCTGGGTAAGTCTTACCAACAAAACCAGACATATTTACAATATAGCTATGGATAGGTGGGGGAGTATATTTGATATAAAAGTACCCAAACAAGCATTACACACATATTCTCTAGTCATTCAGGCATCAACAACCCTATTTTAAAATCCACATAACCTAAGTACCATAGGATTCGGATTTTACATGTGCCAGAAGCACTAAAGAGTTACAGTATCCAATACTATTTGGGTATATATTTACTTGCACACCCTCAACGTGTGAAACGAAAAAAATTATAATTAATTTACTAATGTTTCTTAACTGGGGTAAACTAACCTAATTAACTTAAATAATCCGGTATTATTTTAGTTATGGGGATTCATGGAATATGTCTTTATTGGACGTGTTCTCCGAAGTGAGGTTGGGTTAGGACGCACCAAGAATGTGCTTCTTCAACACTTTTATTTGTGGAATAAAGGTTCTTGTGCTTCTTTCTACTGCATATCACTCGTTATCGCTTTCCCCCACCCAAAACCCTAATTCCCAACATTATCCCCTATGATTGTAAAGGGGGGGGGGAGTAAAAAGTCAACATCGAATGTTTTGCACCTGAAATGGAGTTTAGAATCGTTTGTTTCACAAAGAAACCTGTCGGAAAATAATCCCCTCTTCTAAAAAATTACCACAAAATCCTAACCCAATATAATGAATCCTTTGACTGGAAGTGTCCTATAATTAATCTACTATTCATGTTTTTACATTTATGAATACAGAATTAACCTCAAAATTATTCTTACAACATTATAACAAGTAAGTGTATATATCCAGTTCCTTAAAACACTTAATAATAAAATTATATTATATTAACCTCAGTTCAAATGTTCCATCCATGCCGTACAAGACGACTATGGAAAAATAACTAGAAACGACCAACTTTCTTTAATATGACTCATGGGTTATTGTATGGGTATTTTAAACAACGATTTTGTATCTAAACAAACTTTAAATTATAGCTGAGGAGATAAATATTATTTAATATTTACTTAATATATAAAAGTTTACAACTTGACGTGTAGTTCAGTCGAGAGTTCAGTTATAAGAATAACAACAATAAATAGAGTAGAAAAACAATGAGACTCCTTGAAGCGCAAGAAATACATGTGATATTTATCTTTTTACCATCCTCTCATAACTATAATAAACATGTAATCATATATGGAACAAAATTTACAAACTTCATATAAAGTTAATATTTATAGTTTCTTTCAATATGACTGAAAAATCGAAAGAAACACTGCAGCGTTTGTAACACTGTCATGAACAGACAACATCCAGCATATATTTTACGAAATACCAAACTTTTAAATATATTTTAAAGTTTACGTGTTAAATCCGTAGAGTTTATTTAACTGAATTTTTTGCTGTTAAAGGTAGCTATTAATTGCTAAGTGGATTGGCGTGTTTGAACAAATATTTTGAATATATATATATATATATATATATATATATATATATATATATATATATATATATATATATATATATATATATATATATATATATATATATATATATATATATATATATATATATATATATATATATATATATATATATATATATATATATATATATATATATATATATATATATATATATATATATATATATATATATATATATATATATATATATATATATATATATATATATATATATATATATATATATATATATATATATATATATAACGTAGTCGCCGTGGCTCAGTCGGTAGCGTCTCCGACTCTGAGGCGTCAGATCGAGGGTTCGCGCCCCGCCACGGTCTGAGGTTAGCAAAGGCATGCACTCAGCGTAAGGATTACATCTGCCAAAACAAGTCCTTCTCAAGAAGGCAACCGTCCTAGCCCTTGGTTGATAAGGGAGTCCGTGACGTAAAACCGGAACCGGAACATATATATATATATATATATATATATATATATATATATATATATATATATATATATATATATATTCAATCATCTTAGCTAAGAGTAGTTGAGGTATATGTCTGCAAGTACACTTTTCATTAGTACAGTTTGTAATTGGCTACTTTTGCTATTCAATGTGGCTATTAAATACTGTTGATTGGCGTGTTTTTAAAACATGGATTAAAAATCCCGTAGAATAGTTGCTTGTAATTGTCTTTTGAGACTATCCGGACAAGTTTACGTATCGTTATCCAGTTTTCATCTGTACTATTTGCTATTTTAAAATGCGTTTTTTCCTATTGTTACCTTCAGTATTTATATTTTGGATATATCAAATTAATATTGTGAAATATCTCTACTATCCTTTATATCGCAATAATTGCATAAACAATAATTTTTATGATAATTACAAACTAATTAAAACAGCAGTATTACGAGAGCATAATAAAGTCATACTGAAAATAAACTTCATGTTACATACTTTATTGCATAAAAATAAGTTAATATAGCAATACGTAACTTGCATTAGAGCAAACATAATGAACAAGTATTTGTAAATAGGAGTGTAAAGTCTGTTGAATGCTTATGATAGCAATTCTCTCTCTCTCTCTCTCTCTCTCTCTCTCTCTCTCTCTCGTGGCATTGAAATATGCATTAAAAATCCCGGAGACTGTGTGCCAGTAATTCTCCTGTGAGCCACTGTTAGGACAGGACAATTTTTTACATTTAGTCTGTAGAAATTTTAATCCATATTTCAATGCCACGAGAGAGAGAAAAATAAGAAAAAAAATTATATACAGTATCCGAAACACTCTACGGATTTTACACTCCTATGTACAAATATTTATTTATTTTGTTTAGTTAAAGAAAGTTATTTATTGCTCTATTTACTTGTTTCCATGTAATAATGTACGTAATTTGAACAATACGTAACTTGTTTTAAGTTAACAAAATGAATAATGGTTTGTAAATAGGAGTGTAAAATCCGTAGAGTGTTTCTGATATACATTTTCTCTCTTTGTCTCATAGCCTTGAAATATGGATTGATAATCCCGGAGACTATTTGTCAAAAATTGTCCTGTCCTAATTGCTGATAAACGGTCTCTGGGTTTTTTAATCCATATTTTAATGCCATAAGAAAAAGAAAGAAAAAAAATAGAAAAAAATTTGCCATATTAAACATTTTACAGATTTCACCCTCCTGTTTACAAATTTTACTTATTTTATTTGCTTCAAACAAGTTATGAATTGTTTTATTAACTTATTGTAATAATGTACTTAATTTAATGCATATTTACAGCATGACTTAATTATACTCTCGTATTACTGTTGTTTTAATCAGTATTTGTTTTTATCACCCAAATTACTGTGATTATGTAATTACTGCAAGTTAATGTCTAGTAGTGACATTTATGGATTGAATTTTATATATATATATATATATATATATATATATATATATATATATATATATATATATATATATATATATATATATATATATATATATATATATATATATATATATGAATCATTTTTTACCCCGACAGAGACTCGAACCTTGGACTTATGATTACTAAGTCAAGGCGCTACCAATACACTACAGAAGGTTAAAAGGAATCCAACCTTATAGCTTATATCTGCTATACTTAGGAATGAACGCATTCTAACTGAATGCCACTATGTTCATATTACAGATTCCCCAACCTCACTCGTGGCTTCATTTTAGCATTTAATTCAAGTCCCAATCTCATTCGGGCCATGAAATAACCAATAAGCACATTATATATGTGAAAACATGAATCATTTTTTTACCCCGACAGGGACTCGAACCTTGGACTTATGATTACTAAGTCAAGGCGCTACCAATACACTACAGGTTAAAAGGAATCCAACCTTATAGCTTATATCTGCTATACTTAGGAATGAACGCATTCTAACTGAATGCCACTATGTTCATATTACAGATTCCCCAACCTCACTCGTGGCTTCATTTTAGCATTTAATTCAATTCCCAGTCTCATTCGGGCCATGAAATAACCAATAAGCACATTATATATGTGAAAACATGAATCATTTTTTACCCCGACAGGGACTCGAACCTAGGACTTATGATTACTAAGTCAATTTACTGGCTGGTGTATGGGGATTTTACAGGTTCCTATTTGCTGTGGTGATATGGTTTGAATGCCACAAAAGTTTATTTTCACCTATCTAGTATTCTAGTACATTAGTGTATCTTTATGTTTAGTACACTGATTTATATATAGTTTGGTCAGACTCAAGTTTGTCACTTTATGAGTAGGGTGCTTTAGCCATTGAGTTATCATAGCCCCGAGTTTGGATGTTATACAGTTTTTTTTTTTTCAAGCCATCTAGTATTGTGGTTCTTTGGTTATATGTTCTTGTTTTACGTCACTGACTCCCTTTTCTACCAAGGGCTAGGACGGTTGCCTTCTTGCGAAGGACTTGTTTTGGCAGATGTAATCGTTGCCCTGAGTGCATACCCTTGCTAACCTCAGACCGTGATGGGTGCAAACCCTCGATTTGACGCCTCCGACTCGCGGACTCTACCGCTTGAGCCACGGCGACTATTCATTGGTTTTATATAAATATATATATATATATATATATATATATATATATATATATATATATATTATATATATATATATATATATATATATATATATATATATAATTTTTTCTTTTCTTTTCTTTTTTTAAGTACATTGGTATCTAGTTACTAGAGACACGTAAAACTAGTAACTAGTTTCCTCTGTGTGTGAAACAAACCCACTACATAGAGGTAAGGAATTTTATACAGAAGATTTGGAAATAGAAATTACCCTAATGTGAAAGGACTTTTGTATATTATCTATCTTTATGACTGTATATAAACCTGAAAAGTATATGTTTACAGTATGCAGACTTTTATTGAACTCGGTTTTTCGTACTAAAATATTTTTGAAATTTTTGTTTAATTTATTTCGGTTAACAATCACACCTGCCAAAACCAAAGTCCTCCGCAATAAGGCACCATTATTACATCAAAATAAGTTAATACAGCAATATGAAACTTGTTTCAAGCCAATGGTTCCCAAAGTGGGTGATACTTCCCCCCTTGGGGGCATTGGAAAAATTCTGCTGGGCAGTGAGTCAAAAGGATGGCATTGGGAGCAGTTTATAAATAACTTTTTTACAATATCTGAATGACAAAATATGTCTTAATCACTAAGATAAAAGAACAAGTATGCAGTTTCTAGAGTATAAAACTGACATAAGAATTATAAATGAAAGCACAGCTTTGTGACGTAGCCAAAAGTTCGAACGTTTACTTTTGACATACGTCTTTGTGTTTAATCTTCTTGTTTCCAATTTGAAGCATACCAAAGTATATAAAAAGGTTTGTGTTTGCATGTGTGTATGAGGGGGGAGGAGGCACTAGACTACAAGACTACAGCTTAAGCACTCAACTGCTTCAGTGCAAGTACACAAATTAAGTAAAAAAAACATTATAGTTAAAAATCATGATTATTTCTAAACTAAAAAACAAAGTTACACAAAAGGGTACGAGAAATATTAATAGAGAACAATCAACATTCTATGACCAGTCATGCACCAAGGCAGTAATACTGAAAATCAATTTATAAAATAGATATTTCATAGTTTGTCACAGGTGATTGGCTGAACGGGCATTATGACTTTATACTGATTAATTGTAATAATTAGATCTTGTATTTAATAGTACATTAAAACAAACAGCTAAGTATTTGAAGAAAATCAGTCTTGGTTTAAAATCTCTAGAGCAGTTTCATTAATAATACAGAGTTGTACTATCACTATAAACATATGAAGAATTAACTGATAGTAACAACTATTCTTATGTTAACTGTTAAAATAAGAAGACACAAAACAAAAATAATAGGAAGATCAATCCACATTTTGCAAGGCATAAAAGAAACAATGTAAGATCAAAAACTTCAACCTCCAGTGGGCCTCATCCATGAAATTCCTGATGAGCCCAGTGGAGGGTGAAAGTTCCGTGAACTTATTGTTTCCTTTATGCCTTTCAAAGTGTAGCTTAATCATTATAGTTACTAATTAATCCAAGGAATACATTAAATTCTGGCTAGTACAGTGGTAACGCGCTGGCCTCGCATTCGCGAGGTCGACAGATCGGTTCCCGTTCAGGACCGAGAGTTTAAGCTGTTTACTGAGAAGGTCACTGCTGTGGCTGGACACCACAGTGGGGGGTTGGGGCTTGCACCGGCTGACGCCCGCCAGAGCAGGGGCGATGCCTCTGATAGGAAGGCTAAAACCGCAAACTTTAACTTTTTTTTTAAATAAAAATACAAGAATACACTAGATACAACAAACTCAAAAATCCCTTAAGCCTGAGCCATGAGTAATATATAATTACTCTATATTAAACTGTATCATATTTTCTAAAGCCAAAATAAATTTCAATACATATTCATAACTTCAGTAAATTAAAATGGTGTTTTTCAATCGATCACCTAAAATAAATTTCCTTATTTTTTTCTTCTTAAATTAAGTTCTGAAATAGTGTGTTTAAGAAGATCATAATATTATTTAATTTAAAGATACTAATAGCTGTCAAAACATTCTACACAAAATTACTTTCCTAACCACTTGAAGTCTAAAGTATTATTTGGTTTTGTTACTCAAAATAATATAAGTAGAGAATAGAAAAGCATTTTGCTTAATATACCAAAGAGCACATAAGAAAGCTCATTGATATTATAATTAGAACAGCACCAAATAGTTTCATATCTTACAAAGACGAGGGAAGTACTGAAAAGGTATTAAAAATTTATGAGAATACTTTTCTAACGATATATTGTATCCTCTAGCCATTCTTCCAATGTGAAAACTGCACTGCCCGTTCTGTTTGGGTCCTTGTAACTGAATATCTCTGGAAAAAAAAAAGGAATTCTTATGAATATCGGAATGTCAAACTGGGTGTATCTGACATAAAAAAAAAAAAAAAAATTCTTGTATATCTCTAACTTTACATATGTGTTGAAATTTGAAAAGTACACTTTAGAGAATGTTTTGATTCTCATTTTTCATTGATAATATAACAAGAAGTGATTAAATATGCAATGATCAATCTGATTAACCGATGTGATACGCTTTTGATCCATTGCATTCTGACAAGAACTCATGTGAAAACTTCAAATAATCTTCAGAGTGGGAAGGGTCATTTAGATATCTAATCACTTATATTTTCCAATAAAATAACAGACCAGCATATACTGTAGCCTTAACTAACTATAACTAAATAGGGTTAAGAAGACTATCTGTATAAAAACAAGTGATTAACTAAGAATTTTCTATTGTGCTACAATTTACTTAACTAGTTTTAATTCACACCAAATTGAGGAAATGCCCAGTATTGATTAGTAGCTAATCTGTTTAAACATAATACATCGTACTGTATAAGTAATTAACTAATACTTTCTCTTGTACTGTGGTTTGATAAAGTTGTTTGAAATTACACTAAAATGGGGAATTGTTGATTATTAATGAGTCCTCTATTTTCAAAGCTGAGAGCTGCAAAAATCTTTATAAAGTCATCAGTGTCTATAAAGTAAAATTCACAAAAACATATGTAAACAAGTCAAATACTGTGATAAAACAATAAAAAAAAATAATAAAAACAAGTTATCTTGTTAAAAATTACAAGTACATAGTAAAAATTAAAAGAAAACATTAAAACATTAAGGAGTCACTGGAGTCGGGGGAGATTCCAAGATGCTGGAAACAAGCAAATGTGATACCTATCTTCAAAAAGGGAAGGAGGGATACGGCTCTGAACTATAGACCTGTTTCCTTGACCAGCATAGTTTGCAAAGTTATGGAGAAACTACTAAGGAAACATATCTCTCTTCACTTGGAATCCTTCAACTTTTTGTCAGTGAGGCAACATGGTTTCAGAGAAGGTAGATCAACAGTAACAAACTTATTAGAATTTTATGATGAGGTAAGCCAAATCTTACAGGAAAGAGAGGGCTGGGCAGATTGCATATTCCTAGACTTCCAGAAAGCGTTTGACACTGTTCCACATGGGAGACTTATTAGGAAGCTGCAATCAATGGCTAGAATAGGTGGAAATGTTTTGGAATGGATAAAAACTTACTTAGAAGGAAGGGAACAGAGGGTTAGAGTAAGACACTCAGTGTCTGAATGGAGAAGAGTTAGTAGTGGAGTTCCACAGGGTTCAGTTTTAGGGCCACTTTTGTTCCTTGTATATGTAAATGACCTACCAGAGTCTGTAAATTCATTCATGAATATGTTTGCAGATGATGCAAAGATTGTGAAGAAAGTAAAAAACGAGAACAATGGTATAGAACTTCAGGAGGATCTAAATAATCTGCATGAGTGGTCAGAAAAGTGGCTAATGAAATTCAATACTTCAAAATGTAAGGTAATGAGAATGGGTACAAGTGCAAGAAGGCCCAAGCTTGACTACTCGGTGGCTGGAGTACAACTTCAAGAGACAGAAAATGAGAGAGATCTAGGAGTAAACATACTGGCAGATTTGTCTCCAGAAATACATATAAATTGCATAGTAAGGGCAGCATATGCATTCTTATCAAATGTAAGGGTAGCCTTCAGGCACATGGACAAGGAAATGTTCAGAAATATTTATGTAACCTATGTGAGGCCAAAACTCGAATATGCAGCCCCCTTTTGGAATCCGCACTTGAAAAAGCACATAGCTAAGCTTGGAAAAGTTCAAAGACATGCCACGAAACTGGTGCCAGAAATACGCAATCTCAGTTATGATGAGAGGCTGAGGGAATTAGACTTACCATCACTCGAAGCTAGAAGAGTGAGGGGGGATATGGTGACAGTCTTTAAATTCCTTCATGGTTATGATAGAGTGGATAGGGATCGATATTTTGATATGGCTGGCTCTAGAACTAGAGGTCATAGTTTGACGCTTCGTAAGAAAACTTCGCAGGATGTAAGGAAATACTTTTTCAGTGTAAGAGTAGTTGATAATTGGAATTCGCTAAGCGAGGAGGTAGTTAATGCTATCTCAATCCATAGTTTTAAGGACAGGTATGATAAGTATGACTAAGTATAAAATGGAACCGATGAGGAGACGGGAAGATACGAGCTTTGGGCTCTTTCCCGTAAACATAATTAGGTAATCACTGGTAGTGAGTTTCCTGTTAAAAGAAAATGTAAGCTACTGATAGTCACTGCCCTGTAGTAAACAAAGAATTTGTACAAGATTGCCAATTCCCATTATGCCGAATCCACTTTGATGATTTCCAAGCTGCCAAGTCGTATTCAAATCAATGTAACTATCAGCCACCTAACCTAACCTAACTAACCTTACCTAAATCAATTTTTGCAATCACATGTGTTTACTATACTTACAGTAAATTTAGAGTATTAGGTGACTTCTATATGGGAATCGGCAAACTGGGATTTGGCAATATGGGAATCGACAAACTGGAACACTACCTATATTTAATCTTGAATGCATCCAGAATGTTGTCATTACTAAAATGTTTTCCTTAAAAACAAACCGGAATTTTTTTACTTAAAATTTCCGTCATATATTAATTTCAAAACCTAAAACATATTTTATCCTTAAAATTCTTTCCCTAAAACATACAGAATGTTTTCCTGAAAATATATAATTTAAAAACATAAACAAGTGTCACATTATTATAAAGAGAGCAGATCAAATTAAAAGTTCACTCAAGGGCAGTTTTTTCTTACTCAATTTGTTTCATGAATGTCTATGTCACATGTCATGATATTCAAGAGTTCTGTGGAGTTTTATCAGTACAAAAATTCAGTAAAGTGAATTTTTTCTGTCACTAAAATTTTTTTTAGGTATTTTTGAGTCTCATGTCAAGTTATTCAAGATATGTGGAATAATGTTCAAACGGGAATGCAACAAAGTCATCATACTGTAATAAACCTGAATTATATTAACACAAGTCGTCACACTACAGTCTTGTACTTGAACCTCTTCCCCAGCAAAGACAAAATACCTTGTTTTTGCCTGTCTGACATTTTTCGACAAGGCCCTAAATATCTCGTCCAAAATATGTGCGCACATATTTTGAATAAGTACTCTCGTCCATTCTGGCTCTCACCGAACCTTCCTCAGAAAGAGATGAGTATCTTCGTATTAATCATATCCACTTACATCATTTCAATAACATGTGAGAAATTTCAAAGTTTTTTTTTTCAAATAATATGCCAGTGAAGAGGTTAAATTACCTCAAGAGTTTATATTATCTTATGAAATCAGAATTATATATAAATTAATCTTTGAAATACATAGTTACAATGTTTAGACAGTATTATTGAATAAATAGTCAAGTTATACCAAATGTCTATCTGTCAACAAGTTACACTTGCCATTCAGTCAATAGTCGACTGTTATTTCCAGATCTTGCAAAATACAGTAATGGACAAGATAAAGATGAGATAGGCAGAGGAATTAGACTGACAAAGAATGCAATCCTATTACTACAGATTATAATACATATCCACACAACTGTAAAACCTAGTTAAAATTTCTTGTAAACCCTAAAAAGTCCTTGTAACCCTGAGTTACATTCTCTTGTGCACCCTAATCAAGTTCCTTATATAAATCTCCCCCCAAAAACCTCTTTCATTGACAGGTCATTACTGGATATAAGCTACGAAAATATGAATAACTAAATAACTGATTTATTATATTCATAGGGCCAAGCAACAAACTTAGCTGACAAAAGTAAAACTCTATACACCAGATGACTTCAGCACGGAAAGCAAATGGACGAGAAAAAGGAAAAATAGAACACATGAAAACAAACAAATTATATGAAATAGTACCATTCAGCATTACAAAACTACCTTATTAATTTTGCCTACAGTTATCTAGTTACTGCAGTATAAAAATAAATTCCAAACATTGCTAGAGGTAATTTCAAAACTAAATTTACTTCCATAAGGTAATTATATATACATATACAATGGGGGCCATCCCCCTTGTAAAGGGATTGGTCGAGTCAAATCACCCAAAGCATATACAGTATACTTCAATCACTCCTCTGAGCTGCTTGAGAGAAATATTGGCTACCTACTACAAATATATAGAATATCACAGATGTTTGAATCAAGACAGAATGAGAGAAATTTAAATAATAATACTATAAGTAAATAATACCGTATACAGTACTACTTATATCACTAAAAGCGAATCAAACAATTTCTGAAGAGTATAAAACTAACCATACACACAACACCTTAAATAAAGCTTAGAAAGGCACCCCAGTCATACACACATCTCAACTAAAGTTTGATAAGGCACTCTAATTATACACACTAAGTTTGATATGGCACTCTAAACGCATACAACACCTCAAACAATGTTTCTCATTTCCTGAGTCAAACGCTCTAACCACTGTGCTACCGCTGTCTCTCTATCATACAAACATACCAATTTAAATATTGTATATCCTCATACAGTGTTTAAATTAAAACAAAATAATTTTCAACTAAAGCAAAATAAAACTAATAAGGGCGGAAACATAAATACTTTAGCATAAAAGTCATGATCAGTAAGTGCAGTATTAAGAGGAAAAATGTCAAAAAGATACAGGAGATATTTCAGAAATAAAAACCATAATAATGGACAGGAACTGGGAGATTACAGATTTGTAAATCAAAATACTGTACCTGACGTAAGCAACTTATGAAGAAGAGAAACCCCAGAGTGCTCTAAGGTTATTCATATTTACAAGGCAAGTCACCTAACTTAACCTAACAGTTTCTGGGGTTTATTACCTTTACATGAGGTTCTGGGATAATTTATCTTTACAACATCTTACTTGATTAAATATTTTTAATAATTGTGCAGTGCTGTGTACTCATCAAAGCTCCGCTTATGTTATGAGTTTTAGCCTTTGATTTAGTGACAGTAGAGACAAGTAAAAATGAATTTATGTCGAAAGAGAATACACGTACTTACAAAGACTTTGAAGAATTATACACGTACAAAGAACAGAATATCATATACAGTAATGAATATCAAGATATTATATGAACTTTAATATTCTTTTAAGATCAAGCTAAATTTTTTAAAGTTGGTCAGTGTAAAATATATGAAGTTCTGTCATCAACTTGGGTTTTTAAAGTTGGTCAGTGTAAAATAACTAAAGGTCTTTAAATCTGGGGGACCCAATTCATAATGTCAAAATTAAGGTAAGTTGAGAGGTTTCAACTGTTTTAGATCAGAAGAAGGTAAAGACTTAAATCAAGATAAATGTCAAATAATACTTTCTAGCAAAGAAAAAAAAATTAGTGAAACCGTCATGAAACTGGGAATGCTTTCACTGAACAGGAGCCGAATCTAGCTACAGTAAGAGAGGAAAATGA
Organism: Halocaridina rubra; assembly: GCA_037179515.1. NCBI lineage: Eukaryota > Metazoa > Arthropoda > Malacostraca > Decapoda > Atyidae > Halocaridina > Halocaridina rubra. Next base: position 1,966 of record JAXCGZ010021318.1, on the reverse strand, counting down.
TATTAGGATCCTAAAATAGACATATCAAGCCAAAGTAATTTTTTATTGAAAAAAAAGGAAAATTTGGTAGTACTCTTTTTTTTTTTTTTGTACATTTTTCGTCACTATTAGTTCCCATTTGGGGGTGGACTTAGATGGACTGAGGCTGGGGAATTAAGGCCGGATGCCCTTCCTATCGCCCTGCCATGGGCTTGTATGTGGCTCTTTAACCTCCCGAGTCGAGCATTCTGCCATTAACGCTATGGCTGTCCCCAGACGTACAACCCTCAGCAAAATAGAAAAAAAACATAGCGTGAACCGGACAGTATTTACTTGTGTACTGACGCATTAAGAGAAACGTCATCATGCACTGGTATCATATCCATGACAATTATATGCTATGCCCGTATGATCTTCAAAATAACACTTTGAATTTGAACGGCTATAGTTTCCTACTATATTCTTAGCACTTCTTACAAAGATAATATCCACTTATGTTTGAAAACGTAGTCTGTCTACACACAAAGCCACAACCCACCTTGTAAGGCTGCCCATATATTGTGATTTGGCCTTTAATCAAGCAGACAGTTCTGGTTGGATTTGATCAGTTAGGATCATCTATGGGCTGGTTGAGGACCACAACCAGCCCATACAAGATCCAATCTGGTCGGATCCAACCAGATCTGTCCGTTGGTCTCAAGGCCAAAGTGCACCTTGTATGAGTAGCTTATGGGGGATGGAAGGATGGTGTAATCAGAGAATACTCATTCACCTGATCTCTTCCTTACAACTTCATTCACTAACTGACAATGTATCCATCTCTGTTCTCATGAGTATGCTGTCATTCTTCTCCCTTCTATTCACAATCATTACACAACCACATACATTCAGCGATCCAACTACTAGGGTTCTGGCTGGAGTTTTTCTACCCTCGTATTGATTGTCACGTCCTGGGGGAACTATAAAAGGGGAGTTTTTAGGTTCCATGCTCTGCACTATATATTCGACTTTTACAACATGCAGAATGACACGGAAGCATTACAGTCCTTCCCCCCGCTACAGGATAATGATCTACAGGAGACAGAGGAAGATCACCTGAATTGCAAGGTATCCACTCTTTGCATAATATCTCGTATGACAAGCAGTAATATTATGGCTATTTTACACATCCCACAGACTTTAACGACACTACCAGTCTGACAGTTGTTGCATATGTGTCACTATTAAACCCCATGTAGAGGGTGGACACAGATAAATTAGAGCTAGGGAACTCAAGCTGGATGCCATTGTCAACATCCAGCAGTGGGCTCGATTGCAGGTCTGTCACTTCCCATGTAGAGCACTATGACCACTGGGCTACCGAGGTACGGCTGATAGTATTAGAAAGATTTTACTGCTCCTACGGAATTTTTTTTTTTTTTTTTAATAAGAAGACAGTACATTTCCAATAAATCTGGTAACAATGATCAGTAAAAAAAAAAAAAAACTATAAAGCAGCAACGAGGGAGTTTCATTAACAAAATACATAATTAAAAACATCCCTTATTTAAATGACACACCAGATTAAAAACTGTACACAATTTGAAACAGTCACTAAACACTTATTTTAATGACCGAACGAAATATATGAAAGCATCCTAAATTAACATGATAAATGATCTGATAATAATCTACAAAACTGAGTTTTAGGTGTCATAATTAATCTCCATTCAAACGGGGATGGATACAGGTATGTTGGAGTTGGGGGATTAATGCTGGATGCCCTTATTAACTCCCCATGGTGAGATCGAATCCGCATCATTCACTTTTTGGTTCACATTTTCTACCACAGCTATCGCAGCCCCAAAATATACTAAGATACGAATGCTAATTACGGTGCTCTGAATTATCACAAGCAAAACAGGACAAGCCTCTCATATGATTTTAATTTTATATATGGATATTTTTATGGCAAAATTACTCATTTTACACATACATACAAACACGG